>JAZDUH010000133.1:440000-610000 GCA_036419115.1 Scarus forsteni | reverse complement strand
ACTTCCGGATTTTTTGCCAATTTTTCCACTTTTTTTTTTTTTTTTTTTACAATTTCATACCTATTTTGCTTCTGTTCTTCACTTCTCCACTTTTTCTCAAATCTTTTCTCCTTAGATTAATTTAATGTCATATTGTTTTTACTATAAAAAGATCTACTGCTTATGTTTGTTTAAGAATACATAAGATGAGGAACATTAAAACAATCGCAGAGTAAATTGCAATAGAAATCGTTCAGCCCTATTTTGAACATTTAACTTTGTTTATGAGTTTAATCAAAACTTGCCTACAGCCATTTGCCGATTCAGATTCAGACAACTTTATTTATCCCACAAGGAGCAATTCATTTGTAGCTTCATTCATACAGTCAGTCAACAACATAAACAATAATCAAGGAAACATCTTTAAGCAAGCATGTGACAGGTAGAGATGTCGGACATTATAAGTAGCCTATGTATGCAAATCGTAGAGCAAGATAAAACAAGATAAGATAAAGATTTTTTTTTTAAAAAGAAAAGATTAAGATAAAACAAGTGGGGTGAAAAAAACAAGACAATGAAAAAAGGTTAAAAACAGAAAGAAAAGCAGATAAGACAAGAAATAAATGATATCCTCTAGAAATAGTCATTTACAGTGGGTGCAGTTTGTATTTAGGAGCTTAATAGTAGAGGGAATGAAGGACTTTGAGAAGCGCACATTATAACGTCAGCCTGAAGGCATAAGAGAAAATTCATTTGACAGAACATGAGTATGTTAACACATCCAGGAATCTGAATTAGGGCTGAACGATTTAAAAATAATCAAATTGTGAATTTTTTCCCCAATATTGTGATTTACTCTGCAATTGTTTTAATGTTCCTCATCTTATGTATTCTTAAACAAACATAAGCAGGAGATCAAACCAAAAAGACATAAATGAATCTAAGGATACAAGATTTGAGAAAAAGTGGAGAAGTGAAGAACAGAAGCAAAATAGGTATGAAATTGTAAAAACTGGGTAATAATGGTATGAAAGCAGAAAAAGGTTAATACATAGGTGCAAAATAGGTATGAAATCGTAAAAAGAAATGGCAAAAAAAATTCAAAGTGACTAAGGAAAATTGATTATAGCAGCAAAATTGGGATTAAATTTCAAAAACCATGTAAAAATTCCAAACATGGTCTGACAGTGGACAAAAAAAAAAAAGATGAATGGGAGCAAGATAGACATAAAGTTGTAAAAACTGGGTTAAAAAAGGTTAAAATAGGCATGAAACTGCAAGAGACTACATCACAATGCCAAAATGTTCAACATCCTTTTCTGAAAGTCTGCAACTTACAGAAAATGATGGTTAATTTTTTATTATAGTGAACAAAGAAACTGTCAGGATATATATTTTCTTTACTTAACTTCAATTATATCTGAAATATAATATTTATAAAAGTGTAAATGGATATAAAAATTACCCAAAAATGAACAAGTCAAGAACAGAACAGAATATTGTACGAGCTCACTTAAAGGAACGGACCACAAAAGAGCAAATAAAACTCTTAACATTATGTTTAAGCATTTGATAAATGGATCAGGGTTCCCCGCCCGTCCTGGAAAACCTGAAAAACCTGGAGAATGATTGACCAATTCTCCAGTCATGGAAAACATATGGAAAATAAGAAAAAAAAAGCAAAATGTCCTGGAAAGAACTTGAATTATCCTGGAAATGTATTTGGCTTCCTTCTTCCTTGTCAGTGAAGAAAATCAAACATAGAAAATGAAGTAAAAATGTAGAATAAAATGTAAAAACAATGTTGACAAGTTACAAGTTACTTAAGTTACTCAAACAGTAAATCAACATAAAAAAGCAGAGTAAATAAAGATAAAACAAGTATAAACTATAATGTTAAAACAGTAATACGTTACATACAAGCCAGACTCAGGGTTCCTACAGCTCAAGCCAGGTTAAATTCAAGACTTTTTAAGACTTTTTAAGGCCGTTTGAAATCAAATTTAAGACCAAGTCAACAATGAACCACAATTAAAACAAACAAAACAAACAGACAAAAACAGCACATGAATTGCCTGGGTTAGAGGCAATTTTAACCCAATGTTTATTTTAAATAAAAGATCACTTTTTTGCCTTTTATTTTAACCCCGTTTTTACAAATTTATTCCTATTTTGCACCCATTCATTTTTTTGGCCACTGTCAGAACCATTTTTGGAATTTTTACATGGTTTTTGAAATTTAAAATCAAATTTATTTCCCAATTTTGCTGCCATAATCAATTTTCCTAAGCCACTTTTGGATATTTTTGCCAATTTTCCCCATTTTTTTTCAATTTCACACCTATTTTGCACCTATTTATTAACCTTTTTCCACTTTCATACTATTTTTACCCAGTTTTTGCAATTTCATGGCTATTTTTTTTTTTTTACCTCTATTCATACACCTTTTTCCCACTTTTGGACCATTTTTACCTTTTTTAAACCAGTTTTTACAACTTTATTCCTATTTTGCCCCCATTCATTTTTTTGGCCACTGTCAGAACCATTTTGGAATTTTTGCATGGTTTTTAAATTTAATTTCAAACTTAATTCTCAATTTTGCTGCTATAATCAATTTTCCTAAGCCACTTTTGGATTTTTTTCCCTCTCTCCAGGCACTGTAGGTAGAACCAGGACACGCGTCTGCTCTAAAAGATCCTGGTGCAACCACATCACCGTTTTTTTAGTTCTGCTATTGTGATTACACGATGTTGCCATGAGAGTAAATCTGTGAATTATTTTTGAAAAATAGATAAATGTTACTAAATATTTTTTTAGTTCAAACTAACATAAATCTTACTAATGTGTTCAAATTTTTAAGACTGTTGAAAATTGGATTTAAGACATTTTAATGCCAATTAAGGCCTTATTTTTAGAGTTATGAATTTAATGCCTTTTAAGACTTTTCAAGGATCCGCGGGAACCCTGAGACTATAATGATAGCCAGCAGACATGTTCATGCCTGATAGTTATAAATAAATGAATTTTAAGTTCGTTATGATTCTGTCAAGCTACCTACAGATATTAGTCATAAACCTTATATCTTGTTTTTTCAAAGTCTAGATTAACCTGATAACTGCCCACTCCACACCAATATTGTAACGGGGAAAATGTCCTAGAAACATCCTGGAAAAGTCCTGGAAATTTTTTTTTTCTGGCCCAATCCCAAACCGCCCCCTACACACTCTCCCTACACACTCTCCCTCCGTTTGCGTGTCCTCGCGGAGGATCCGCCATGTTAAGGGTTATCCCAAACCACGTAGTGCAAAGGGGGAGTCGACCGTCCAACCCTTAAACAGCGAGTCTGCATCGATGCAGGCTTTCAACGACATTTGCAGGAAGTGCAACGTCTAAATGGGAGGAAACAACATAAATGTAAGTGCTGCATGTGTCCATATGTTCCCCACACCTTTGTCACACCGACAAAAAATCACATAAACCGAGGTGTTAAAAGATTTCAACGAAACTAGCAAGTCATACTCTGTGCTGACGTTTGATATGATTGTGCAGCCCTGGCACCGTAAAATGTGAGCACAACTGGCAACATTATTCATTTCTTTGATTGGAATTGTCAGATGGTAATCGGATTGAAAGACATGTGGAATCACTTTAATAATTTGAAGTAGTCTAAAACTCCCGACCGAGACCATCACAATCATTGACACAACCTTACAGCCAACAGCCATACACGGGGCGTCTTTCTGTTGCTATGGCCACCAGGTTTTCTGTTTTCCGGTGAAGTGAAGAGGGCCTCCCATTCCTGCCCGTCATATTTACATACCCTCCCCCTCCAGTGGAAGTGCCCTCCATATCTACAAGTGTGACTTAAAGGTGTAGTCAGCGATGTGGGAGAAAACGAGTGGAGGGTTTGTTGATATTCGAATTTAGACCCGCCTCCCGAAAGCTGATGGACGTGCATCGTCATGGAAACGGCCGTAGAAACTGCGTAGCTGACCAACGTAGCTAAGGTAACCCCGACTGGTCAGACAACTCGACTGACATTATTGATAACATCACAACAACAGAACATTCTGTCAGATTAGATAATAAGATGAATGCCCGACGGCTGTTACTGTGAAGCACCACAAAGCTAATGTTGCTAACCTATCCAGCAGAAAGACGGCGACATCCGCGTCCGCTGTCCGAGTTCCCTCCACCGTCAGAAAGCAACACCAATGTCGACCCGGGTCTTCACTCTTTCATGGTCTTAGCCCTTCTTTTTCACTTTTCACTCCTCGGACCTTTTTCTTTTGGGCTGTTTTTCAGCCATTGCTACTGCACATATTGTTTCTCTCTCTTATGCTAACTGTGCATGCTACGCAACCTCCTACTCCCCCTCCCCCCTCTGATCTGTACATGAGTATGATCGCCCCCTGGATGTGGGGGGGTGTACTCTGTTTTGGTAACTCGGCCCGAGCCACAGTATTTACCTGCTGAAATTCAGAGCCAAGGCTGTGTATTGAAACCGGACTTTTTTTCAACATGCTGTCAGTGGTGACATCTTGTGGATGGAGAGGAGAAATACGGTGATTTTGACAAATAGTGCATTAGATTAGAAGATTAGAAGATCGCCGACTACACCTTTAATTCTGGAGTGACACTTGTTCGTGAAGGGGTCGTGTGTAGCGGCGGTTTGGGATTCAGCCCTAGAAAAGAGTGGGAGCCCTGTTAGAGGCCTCTTGTATGTGTGCACATGTATGTATGTGTAGATATGTATATAATTCAAAGTCTGTATACACATGGTGTTGTAAATCTGTGCATATGGGTGTGTTTTTATAAATAAATGTTGGAGGTCATCAAAAACTAAATAAAAGCCTTGTGGTTTAGGTAATCTCCAGTGTGATGCATTGCTGTCTAAAAACAAAGGGCTGTCCCATTCCTGTCTGTGGCACTTCAAGCCCCTGCAGCCTCATGCACTCAGTCACGTTAGCTAAAGGCTAAGCTGCTACATCTACAGGAAACAAGTTCACAGAAGAAGAAAGAAAACAAACCTGCTCTCTCTTTAAGATCCTGGAACCCGGACATCTGAGCCTCATCCAAGAGTCAAAGAAGGAGAAGAAAACTCTCAAGACTTTACAGGATTACTCTGAGACCACAGGACGACGGAGCAGCTAACATGCTAACTGAGCTCGGGGCACTTCCTGTTCTTCTTCTTCTTCGTTTTATGGTGGTCGTCAAAGAACTTGTAAGCCCATTACCGCCGCCTTCTGGACTGGAGTGTGATATATGTGCTATGTTTTAAACTCTATTTAAAATCCCTGATGTTTCTAGAAACCTGTCAGTTTCCTCAAATACATCCTTAATGGAGAAAAGCAAAGGGCTTAGGATACTTCCTAGAGGATTCCCATTCTCAATCTCACATTTATCTTGACTGATTGTTTCATATCCTTACCTGTAGAAATCATTTTCCAGGACATTTTCCAGTGTCACATAGGGCTGGGTATCGATTCAGATTTTCTGGATCGATTCGATTCGATATTACAACGTCTCAAATCGATTGGATTCAATTCCATATTTATTCAGTCTGGGATATCTTAGTTACAATAATGCTGTAAATTTAAAAAGTGACCTTTTGACCTGGTGCATCATTAAAAATTGTTTTAACATGAAGAACTAAACCCAAAGCAGTTACATTAATCATATTTTAATGATATGCATTAATGCATATTCTGCATATTACTTGTTTTCTGTCCACCTCATATTTTCCTTTACTTGTTAAATCTAAAATACTGTACATCCAAACATCAGCTTTTAAACTCTCCAGTGGTGCCCATATAGAGCTTCACCATGTTTGTTTGCAGTAACATCTCATGAGATCTTGTTCAGTAGAAAGCAACGCTAAACGCTGATCACACCAGACTAGCAGGGTTGATACCACAGGCTGCTTCTCTGCACATCCAAAGAAGAAAAAACTACCCAAGTTAAAAGATCCATCTTTGGATTTTATGGATCCATTATGAACCAGTTAAAGGAAAATTGATTTAAATCGATTAAATCGATTTTTTTTAACCCAGCCTTAGTGTCACATACCCAACTTAAGTTACAGTGTTGCTCTGGGCAGTTTCCAATTTTAGTTAGCCTTCTAAAAAATTACATTAGAGGTTGATGAACAATATCTCTAGCTATTGATCATGTTTATCTTATAATTTCTTTGTTTCTAACTCTCCAGCACAAACATTGTCTGTTAGCTCTCTGTTCAGTCTGGTTTTTATGTGTCTTAATATTATAATTTTATGGTTATACGTATTTTTTAATCTTTATTTACTCTGCTTTTTAAAAATACATTTTATTGATTTAGCCTACATTTTATTTTGTCATTTTTCATTATTTCTTTTTGTTCCCATTGTTTTGAATTTTTATATTTTGTGCCTTAACTTGCATTATGTTATCTGCTCACATTTTCTGGCTACGCACACATTAGTAACCAAGTACATTTGTTCTTCATTTCCTATGTTTCATTTTTGTTCACTAACAAGGTAGAAGGAAGACAAATAAATTTCCAGGACAATTCACTTTTTTCTTATTTTCTATATGTTTTCCATGAAATACATGGTATGTCGACTTTATTCTGGACATTTCGACTTTTATTACAGAACTTTTATTCAACTTTATTCTCACAATTTCAGCTCTGTTCTGGACATTTTCACTTAAATGTCTACTTACCCCAAATTACTTTCTCCATCTAACATGGCCTAAAACTCTTCAGTACACCTCCACTTCCCTTTACAAGCTCTTATACGTCCGTACTGCTGACATTTATAACAGCAAAGTGGTACAATAAGTGGTATGAGATTGATTCGATTTAAACTGTGATTCTACGGTATTGCTGATTTTTCCAATCTTTAGTTAGCTTTTTTAACACCAGTGAAAAAGGTGAACAATGATGATGCCTACAGACTATATCAGGAAAAATACACATCACATGTGAGGCTGTTTTTTTTGTTACTTTTAATTTTTAGTGAGGTTTTCTGTGGTATCATATTGAGAAAAGTTATTTTCCACAATAGCAGAGGCTATGCTAAACCAAAGATAAAACACACAACAAAAAGCAAAACTAGACAGTCAGGGTTACCAACATCCCTAATCAAAACAATTTACACACCAGTGATTCCTTAGATATCTTTCATTGTGTCTTAAAGGATAACTTTGGTTTCAGCAGCTTTCACATTGTTTATAGAATGAAGTAGAACAATATACTCACCCAGAAGGCTTTCCTGATCCAAACAGTGCTTCAGGAGATATTTAGATCCAAAATCGAGCGGCGGACATCTGTATAATGGTAGCACACGGGGCATGTATAGTGCCGCTCCTAAAACTGCATTAATCGTCCAAAAACTCATTAGTTTCACCAATATTTCATCATGGTCCACTCACGCTACTCCTCCATTACAGTCTGTGTCACTCCAGACATGTTTTTGTGACTGTGCTGACCTCTGAACTGAAGACTGCTCTCTGGTCAGCAGTTCTCCTTTCGATGAGCTCCTCATCTGTAAACTCAACTCTGGCTCGAAACTGTAAGGACACCCATCATATTCAAAGTTCTCCTCCACAACATCTTCATCCCATAGATATTCGTCCAGTTTACGTGAGTCTGTTTTTAGGATTTATTCAGCAGTATATTTTAACCAGGGGCCTGTTCTATGAAGCAGGGTAACTGCCTAGCGAGGTAACTTTGAGGGTAGGTTCCAGGTTCCCTGTTCTACGAGACGGGATCACTTCTTCGCGAGGCGAGTCTCCATGGCAACGTACGCTGAACGGCTAACCTGCCAATGAGCTGACCCGATGGCTGCAGAGGGCCAGCTCCCTCTTTCCACCTCTGCTTTCTTTGTTGGCTGGGGGGAGGGGGGGTAACTTTATATCTTCATTGTGTCTTGTCAAACAGTTCAAAAATTAATTAAATCTTCTTCAATTACCACTTTGAATGATGTTCTTGTATTTGTTGTTGTTCCCAGGTGCGCTAGGCTGAACTTGCTTCGTAGAATAGGGCCCTGCTGTTTATACTTTCTCTTTAAAAGCCTGGTCTGCATTTAAAAGTGGATTACTAACACAGACTAAAATGAGGCATTTAATTTGGGGAAATAATTAAAAGCTTCAATCATAATTGTGTGGTGTCAAATTGTGGAATTGTTTGATAACTGATTTAAAAGCCTGTTCTAATATTAATCAGTTTAAGAGAATCTATAAAAACAAAATAATAAGGAAATATGAAGATGACAGGTGAAAGGTCCTCTTTTGCTTTATGTCATTGTTGTTGATGGTGAGTAGTTGTGTAGTGTTTGTCAATTGTTTTGTGATTACTTGTCCCTATTTTATTTATGTATCATATATGTATTAGTTCTAATTTTCTGCTTTTTCAATATGCATTGGTTGTTATATATCAGAAGGTTAGACCATCAAGCATTTTTGCTTTATTATGTCAAGAAAGGGGCTGGTGTTAATGCGTTTTTGAAAATGTGACAGAACTTATAAATGTACAGTACGTGACCTGTAATTTCATGACATGGAATAAAAAATTGAAAAAAAAAAACAAAAAACGCTTTTTGAAAAAAAAAAATTTTGTAAACAAATCAACAAATCAAACTAAAAATCCCGATACTTATGTGAATGATTTTTTCTTCCACCTCTAGTGTGAGGTGTGAAATGAGCCCTCATGAGGTGGACTGATGAAGTGAAGGGGAGTGAGGGTCTTTCAAAGAAATATCCAATAATTTCCTGTGAAATATAAAAGTTTAAGAACACAAATCACTCCAAACTTTCTCCAATAGTTTAAAGAATTTATTAAAGAATTCAAACAAACTTTGGATATTTACACCAAATTTCAAACCAGGTCAAAATGGTAATAAATACATCAAGAGGGGGAAAAGGGAGAAAAAACAAAAAGTAAAAAGCCATCATCATCATATCTCTGTGGGTCTCACAGATTGTTCAAAAGCTTCAGAAGAAAGACTCAAGACCTAAAGGCTGTATGTCAAAGTGACGTGAAACAAAAAGTTACAAGAAGCCTCTCAGGCTAAGACGGTGTCAGCAGGACAAGCAGTCTGCGCATGAGTTTAAAGAGACTGTGAGGAGTTTCTAAGAAGTTACATAAAAGTCTCCCTTTTAGATATTTGCCTGATGGAAATACACACTTTAAGATGAGTTTTATAGCATCAAAATAGGTTATCTATAAATGCTATGCCTTAGCTTCACGGTCGGGTCAGACAGGGCTGGACTGGCCTGGATACTCAACTTCAGGAACAAGACAATTAAAACTAGAGCAAATTTATATTATTCAGACACGTCTTAGAGCACCGGGCTGTAAGTAGCCATACATAGCCGGCTACAAAACTACCATACTAAGTTTTCCAAAAATTTCTTGTTGTCACACATCAAAAACTACCGCTACGTAACTAGAAAGAGATACATTACCTCGTGGCTTTGCATCCTGTAAGTTGTTGAAAAAAGAAGTTATAAAGCAATGCAGAGTTCTGAGGAAGGTCCGAGCTGCATTCATTAGCATCACAACAAAAACACCCTTTGGCTTGGGTCACGTCTTTTGGTGCGTTCCAGTTGTAGTCAGAAGTAGGAATTTACGAGTTCCGAGTAGGAAACTGCAACTGGAACGTCCCCCGAGGTCGGAATTTCCTCCTGGGAACTCGGTGAAACCTCACCACCCCGAGTTGACAATGGAAGATGGATGCCCCCAGTGTGAACAGTTATTTAGCTCCTGTAATAATCCATTTATTTGCACTTCTGACTGGGGTGTGTCGCTCTAGATCAGCTGTATACATAGTATTGTTAGACTTATATTTACAGAAATGCTGCCATAGTGATAATCACATTCTTCATTCAACAATGCAGGGCGTGCTAACAACAGCTAACAATAGCCTGGTAGATCGGCATGTTTTTTTCCGACTACAGGAACGCAGCATTACGCCATGCGTGCTCATGGGTAGCAGAGTCTTTATGTTGCCGCTAATAGATTCTCCTCACAGTCCCTTTAAGGTCTCACAAAAGATCACATATGAGTTTAAACATCACTGGAACTAAATATGATAAATAAATAACGCATGAACAGGTCAGAGGAACAGAACGGGGAAAACAAACTCAACAGTTCCAGACATTTACAATTCTTCTAAGACTCATTCTGTGGTTGACGAGGTTTGGTAGACACTTGGTGCTCCTCTCCTGCCTCTCCGGTCAGACTGAATGAATTTTAAACAGAGGGAGAACTGAAAGGGGGAGGAGTCCACAGAAGGGGAAGGAGAGAAAGCCAACAGTGGTGTTGAACTGTAAAACAACTGGAGATACAAAAAGTATTTGTAAGGTGAGATCCTGGACTAAACTGTCAAGATGAAGAGTGATCTGCACTACTGTTCATCCATTAAGTGCACAAATAAAAGGTGTGAATGTTCCTATCATCAGGATCAGGGTTCATCTTTGTCATGAGCCGACATGTGATTCTCCAGAGATTTTCTATATCTAAATGTTTTATCGCACTCAGAGCAGCTGAAGGGTTTCACCCCCGTGTGAACCACTTTGTGCCTGTGTAGATTGCTTTGGAATCTAAATGCTTTGCCACACTCAGCACAGGTAAAGGGCTTCACTCCAGTGTGAAGCGCTTTGTGACTGTCAAGATGACTTTTCTGTCTAAATGTTTTACCACAGTCCTCGCAGCTGAAGGATTTCTTCCTGGTGTGTATGGACAGGTGAGTGTTCAGAGAGCTTCTCTGAGTAAATGTTTTACCACACACGTCACAGCTGAAGGGTTTCTCTCCTGTATGAGTCACCATGTGAAGGTCCAGAGAACCTTTCAGGGCAAATGTTCTACCACACTCAGAGCAGCTGAAGGCTTTCACTCCAGTATGAATCAACCTGTGAGAGGCAAGGTGTTGTTTCTGTCTAAAAGCTTTACCGCACTCGGAGCAGCTGAAGGGTTTATCTCCAGTGTGGATCAACTTGTGTCTGTCCAGAAAGCTTTGATGTGTAAATGTTTTACTACACTCATCACAGCTGAAGTTTTTAACTCCTGTGTGAATCAACATGTGAGCAACAAGATTTTGTTTCTGCTTAAATGATTTACCACACTGATCACAGCTAAAGGGTTTAGCTTCTGTGTGGATTATTTTGTGATTGTTTAGATTACTTCTGAATTTAAATGATTTACCACACACGGAGCAGCTGAAGGGTTTCTCCTCGATGTGAACCATTTTGTGTGCGTTTAGATTGCTTTCGGTTCTAAATGCTTTACCACACTCCTCACAGCTAAAGGGTTTCTCTCCAGTGTGAATCAACATGTGACTGTCCAGAGAACTTTTCTGTGTAAATGTATTACCACACTCGGAGCAGCTGAAGGGTTTCTCTTTGGTGTGGATCCACATGTGACTATCCAGAGAACTTTTCTGTGTGAATGTTTTATCGCACTCAGAGCAGCTGAACGGTTTCTCCCCACTGTGAACAATTTTGTGACTGTTAAGATTACTCTTGAATCTAAATGTTTTTCCACACACAGCACAGCTATAAGGTTTTGCACCGGTGTGAATAGACATGTGACTTTCCAGAGAACTTTTCTGTGTGAACGTTTTACTGCACTCAGAGCAGCTGAAGGGTTTCTCGCCAGTGTGAGTCCACATGTGAGTGTCTAGAGAAATTTTCTGTGTGAATGTTTTCCCACACTCAGCGCACATGTAGGGTTTCTTTCCAGTATGAAAAATCAAGTGGTTATCTAGATTACTTTTGTACCTAAATTTTTTACCACACTCGGCACAGCTGAAGGGTTTCTGTTGAGTGTGAACAATTTTGTGAGTGTTTAGATTGCTTCTGAATCTAAATGTTTTACCGCACTCGTCACAGCTGAAGGGTTTTTCTCTGGTGTGAACCACTTTGTGACTGTTTAAACGACTTTTAAATCTAAATGTTTTACCACACTCCTCGCAGCTCAAGGGTTTCTCCTCGGGCTGAAGTTTCCTAACCTCGTCTCTTTTCACTTGATTTAAACCTGGCTGACGTTTTCTGTCCTCCTTCCAATCACCACTGTCGTCG
The DNA here is from genome assembly GCA_036419115.1 of Scarus forsteni. Lineage (NCBI taxonomy): Eukaryota > Metazoa > Chordata > Actinopteri > Labriformes > Labridae > Scarus > Scarus forsteni. Next base: position 597,961 of record JAZDUH010000133.1, on the reverse strand, counting down.
GTCTCAGCCTCAGAGGAGTCTTGAGTCTTGTCCTCAGTCTCTGGTTGTTTCCCTGGAGTAGGGTTCCTCTCCTCATAACGTTTTCGATTTTTCTTTCCATCAGCTCTGGTCCCTTTCTGATGACACTGTAAGGACTGAGGTTGTTCTTCACCTTCACCATCACTCTCCATATGGACAGGCTGTTTCTTCATCGCTGACAGCTGCTGGATGTCTGAGGAAAAAATTGAAATACATAAACGAGTAAATCTATGCCTGCTCAAAGTCAAACTCAAGATTTTAAGTGTTAAAACATCTAAAAAAACATGGCTGACTGGATGTCTGAAAGTATATGCCAGTTTGGCCCTTTGCTGGATCAACCTGGTCCCTGTATTGTCTTTATCCCAGCCTGTACCAGGCCCAAGTACCCTCCTTTTGGGTACCCTCGATATCTCTATACCATATTAAGATAGAATTTTTTTTTATTCAATATATCTACCTTAACTACAGCTCAAAAAGTGCATTGACCCACCTGTAACAGACTAAAGCGTGGCTCGAGGACCACGGGGAGTCTGGGCCTCCCTGCTTAGGCTGCTGCCCCCTGCGACCTGAAGATGGATGACAGGCTTGTATGAAGAAAAGTAAAATCCAATATTTTGCCAAGAAGAATTTGACCAAAAAGCCATGGATGACAAAAGGATAAAAATAATACTTCCAAAAAATAACTATTTATACAGATGCTTTTAAAAATAAGATCAAAAAATGCAGAGAATAGGTTTAAGAAATCTAAAAAAGAAGTTGGTATGTACAATAAGAAAAAAGAACACTAGAATGCATTATTATATTAAAGTAGTAAAAATATTAAGGCTACACTGGGAATAATTCACGGCATAACAAAGATATAATAACGATGACTTTTAAAGCTACTTTGTGAAAGATAAAGAATGTGTAAAAAAGAAACATATCAGTCCATTAATTTTATAAAATTTCGCAGAAATAGGTCCTAATCTTGAGAAAAAAAATATTCCAAAATCAGTAGAAACTGAGGCTGAGGGAAACTCCATCAGGGGTTATGAGAAGGAGAAATACTGAATATTTAAAAAAATGAACAAGTAAAGGAAATGTGAAGGCATCAACATCAAACTCATAAAGAGTAATATATATATATATATAGATATATATATATTACTAGGGATGCACAATAGTGGATTTTTGAGGATACCCGATATGCAGACAGTTAAATCATTATTGTCAGTAACCAAACCAACACCAATACCTCTGATCAAAAGCACAAGAGGTGTTGTTTCTTTCAATGTTTCAGTACAATTTAGCAATGAACAGATGAAACAAGACAAAAAGTCTTAAACTCTTTCAAAACTAAATCCCTTCATTTTTAAATGCGCCAATTAGGGCTGAACCATTTGAAAAACTAAGCTAATTGTGATTTTTCCCCCCAATATTGGGATCCCAATATGACATTAAATTAATCTAAGGATAAAAGATTTGAGAAAAAGTTGAGAAGTGAAGAACAGAAGCAAAATAGGCATGGAATTGTAAAAACTGGGTAAAAATGGTATGAAAGTGGAAAAAAGTTAATAAATAGGTGCAAAATAGGTATGAAATTGCAAAAAAAAAAAAAAAAAAAAACAGGGAAAAATTGGCGAAAAAATCCAAATTGGATTAGGAAAATTGACTATGGCAGCAAAATTGGGAATTAAATTTGAAATTAAATTTCAAAAAACATATAAAAATTGACAGTGGCCAAAAGAAGTTAATGGGGGCAAAATAGGCATAAAGTTGTAAAAACAGGGCTAAAAAATGGTCCAAAAGTGGGAAAAAGGGTATGAACAGAGGTAAAGAATAGGCATGAAATTGCAAAAAACTACATCACAATGCCAAATATTCAACACATTTTTGGCCAAAAATATTGAACCTTCTGCTATTTGAAAATTGCAACAAGCCATATTGACATTTGACATTTGCAATTAATTGTTCAGCCCTAGTGCCAATGCAGTGATGAGATTGTGCATCATTATTGCCCATTTGTGTAATTTGGCGACGTTCCAGCCGATGTGGGTGGCAAACATATGGGCAGTAAATATCTGCAAAAATTTAAGCAGCAAATAGTGCATGGAGAAGCTGAGCCATACCTTTTTTTAACCCAAAGCTGTAAATGCCACCAATTTATCACTGAGATCTTAGACAACTAAAACCAAGGAAAGGGTGCATATTCAACACAATAAGGCCAAATTTCAAAATATAAAATTAAATTAAATAAGTATATAAGATAAAGCCATGCTCTGCATAAAGCACTTTACGGTCTGACATGAATGGCTGCACTGCTGACTTCCAGCTCTACATAGGCAAGTCCAGGATAGCTTCATGAAGGGGCTGTCTTTTGTTGTTGTGGCTACACGGGGTCTGGGTCTCCTCCTCTTCTGACACCTGAGTCAGCAGGGATTTGGAGCTTGTGGGACACAAAGACAGGGAAGACCACCACCCACAAAAAATGCCTGCACCAATATTTGGGAATATTGGCAACCAGAATCAGTCGGTTAAAAACTGACCATGAAATAGAAAAATGGCGGCAATTGCTGCAGTGATTTTGCCCCCATATATGCTGTAGGTACAAGGGTGGTGCAGCAGGTAGTGCACGTGTCTCACAGGAAGAAGGTCCATGTTCGGTCAGGGCCTTTCTGTGTGAAGTTTGCATGTTCTTCTCATGCATGCATGTGTTCTCTCTGGGCACTAGGGATGGGACGATGCACTTAAACTCACGATACGCTGCACCTCGATATGCCCGGGTCACGATACGATACGTCACGGTACAATATCAAAAAAGTAAAAAAGAAAAAATATTACTGTGTAATTACAACTTATTTGTTTTTGTTTGAGCTGCACACAGGAAAACACAAGGCCTAACAGGCCAAACACAAACAATAACACTCTCTCTAACCCTAGAGAGGTTAGAGAGAGTGTGTGCTAACGAGCGGTAGGCTCGTTTTCACCGTCTTCGTCTTTTTTAATGAGAAAGCCAAAATACTGCCAGACAGATGACTTGTATCCCGGCAGAGCATCCTCAATTTCGACCTCTTTCGACTCCATCATTCGGCTTTTTGGAGGCAAGGTAGTTGGTGCTGATGTTTGTTGTCGTCACTTCTGGTCACATGCGCTGTTACCCAATGTGACGTCTTTATTTCGCGATCCATTTTTTTCAAACTCGATGCATTTCGTCACGTTCTGTATCGCGATATATAGCCAAATGATATTTCGTCCCACCCCTACAGGGCACTCCAGCTTCCTCCCACAGACCAAAAACATGCCCATTAGGTTATTGTTTCTTCGTCCTCTGGAAGTTCAAAGATGATGTCTTTTAAACGTTTTCTGGAGCATTATTGTTCAGTGGGACATTTTATTGTTAATGTTTCATACTGCTTTAAAAACGCCTCTTTTTTTGCATATTGAAAGACAAAGATTCAAAACATTGCTATAAACATGTTTCATGCTGTTATGTTATCAAATTTATCATGCAAAATCTGCTGCTCATGTCCAATTGCAGTGTTTTTTCCCTCACTAAATATCTGAAACTAAATTCTGTTTTTTGTTTTTTCTTTACTTTAAAATGCAATCCTCAATCCTCTAACAATGTGCAATTTCAGTGTGGAAGTACACCCATGTACAATCACATATCCCACGTACAATCACTCAGTAAATATGTTTATAATCTTTATAGGATTTGCTTTTAGTTTTGTTTCCAAGCCCTTTGTATATTTTTATATTTCACGTCTTATATAGGTAGAGTAATGTACATGTTGGTATTTTTATACTTAAGTCTATTTTTTATTCTATTAATGCTGTCCACTTTGCTGCTGTAACACTGTAAATTTCCCCCCGTGGGACAAATAAAGGTTTCTTCTTCTTCTAAAACTTTTATTTCACTCACAAAATGCAGTAAATTGTAAATAAGTGTCAGAAATCGACAGTTCAAAGTGTTCTGGACAAAAAGGCAGATCTCTTCTTCACAGGACATTTTTATAGTTACATTTAGAAAAAAAAATCAGCTGGAGGCTTCGGGGTTAAGGATTAATGTTGATGTATAGGCCTGGGCAAAAAAACAATAAGATTTAAAAATTCAGTTGGCAAGTCAAATCGATTTGTTTTTCCTTAAACTCCAAAGGCACCTTTACATTACGCCAAAGTAATGAGGCGCTTTACTCATTACTTTGTACACTACTCCGTTTATTACAAGAGTTGAGTTTTCTATTAAGATTTTTATTTTTTTACAACAAGCCTTACCTCAGGCATTTTGTTATCTTCATAGTTAATTCAAACAAGTGTATTAAACTACAGTGCACGGACACTTTGTGTCCATTTCTGTGTTGATTTTTTGACCTGGAGGCACTTTAAATGTATATTTTAAGTATAAATAAATGTATATTTGGGAAATAAATTTACAGTGAGTAGTTATTTCATTTTAAATGGGGCGTGGGCATCGAATTGAATCGTGAACCGAGACATCGTCGCCCAGCTCTATTGATATATCTTTCCAATATAGAAGGACCAGCTGGTAAAACAGAGAAGGTTTTACTGGCAGCTTTTGATCACAAAGTCACACCTGAGCAGACTAAACCTAGGAAAATAAACTCGAAAGATATGTGACCAAAAGTTAACATTACTCAAAAAGGTTTATACCAGCTGATTTTCAATGTTCTGTTTATGAAGTCAACCAATAGCTTGTAGGCGTCTATCTTTATATAGATATTAGACAGTGGGTTTTACTGGATATTGTGAATTGACATCAGTTCACGCGTCTATCAGCGACAATATTTGGGAATTCAAAGAGTTACTTCAGAAAGATGGCTGTATCATCATCAAGCTGACTGGTGATCTCTGGTAGTCCGAGAGCATTTAATGGAACAACATTGTACTATACCAAAAAACTTTGCTTTATTTTAGGGGAAACCATAGGTGTTAACCATGTAATAATGGACGATGGAACTATTGGCCTATTGAATCCATAAATATGAGCTCAAATACAGAACTGATCATCAGGTTCAGATCCTGGATTAGCCAGGGACTTTTATTATTAGATTAATCAGTTATTGATTTACCAGCTGAGTTATGAAAAAGAACAGAAAAGCCAGATGATTTGGTGGAACCATGATTAAACACACTTTTATCTCCCATTGGTTTGTGATGCTGTCACCTAAGTGATTAAAGGAAAAGATCGAAGGAATACGAATAATAAAGAAATGAAGACGGTGAATAAAACAATGTGTGGAAAACTAAAAGAAAAGTTTTCATGTATCGTATGTGTTAGGCCTGTCACGATAATCAATAAATCAATTAACCGAACGATAAATAAAAACGTCCTCGGTAAGTTTGCCGGCCTTGATAAATTGACACGTGCATGCATGTTTGTTTTCCTCCTCTCTTTTTACCAAACAGGCTGGATGAGAAGATGGCTCACTCTGTCCATCTTTCTTAACATCAGGGTGCATCGATTTTATAGCGGATTTATAGCGGAGTGAGCATCTGTCAGTCATGCAATCTTCGTGTTGTTCACTACATTGCAAAAGGAATGCAACCCTTCATTACAATTGGAAAGCCGGAAATATTACAAACGTTTGCCAGACAGTTGATTAGGAGAAAGTACATGTCACAAACAACTCCAGAACTGTATAAACTCACTTCTATTTAATGTTTTTATTTTTGTGTTTGTTTTTATTGGACCTTCGTTTTTTCTTTACAGAGATAGGGTCTATTTTTTTTTTATTGTTTTTAGTTAGTATAATTATTTTTACATGCAATTTTTCCTAAAATAGAGTCGATTTCATTTTCATTGCTTTTTTTCTCTCTTGTTCTTTGTTAAGCTGATTATATTGTTTGTTTAATTTATTTTATTTAAAAGACCTTGACCTTCCAATTACAGTTAAATACTCTTAAGAAATTAAAGTTTCTTGTTTGTGATATGGGGTTATGACATATATTACAGTTACATTCATGAAAAAAATGAAAAAAAAAAAATCAAAATAATATTGGCAATAATATCGTTTATCGTCAATTTTTTGGACAATTATCGTCCAGCATTATTTGTTATCGTGACAGGACTAGTATCTGTTGATATTCCCTGTGTTGTGAATTAATAAGGTGGGGGGCCCAAAATATTAATTTTAAAGTGTCAGAGACAAAAGTTATTTAAGGATGTGGCGTAGAGGAAATGGGGGAGAAACGGCGTGAGCAGGAGAAACGAGACGGATACTAGGGATGGGACTATACACTCTTCTTATGATTTGATTTTTAGTGTCGATTCAATTTAAATTGTGATTCTACGATATTGCCGATTTTTTGCAATCTTTAGTTAGCTTTTTTAACACCAGTGAAAAAGATGAGTCTGTATTTAGGCTTTATTCAGCAATATATTTTAACCAGCTGTTTATACTCTCTCTTCAAAAGCCTGGACTGCATTTAAAAGTGGCTTATTAACACAGACTAAAATGAAGCATTTACGTTTATGGAAAAAAACGATTTTTGCACAAAAAAATTGACTTAAAAATTGTCAAACAAAAAATGCGTGTTTCCACTAGCCTGGTACCTCCTAAAACAAGCTAGTTTTAGTACCTACTCCGCTCTGGTTCTAAGCGAGCTGAGTCCATACTAAAAGATGACGTCACCGACTGCCGGCTACTGATTGGTCAGACAATGTCATCATCAATGAGTCATGAGCGCTACGACCTAGGATGCTAGCGGTAGCTACCATTAGCTTACCCTCATACGTCTATTCTTTGCAGCTGGATTGCTCTCGTCCTCAGCTTCATTCTGTTGTATAGCTTCCAAAACTCTCCTGTGCTTCTCAAGGGGTATTTCTTCTTACCACCTGCAGCCTTCTTCTGCTTTCCTTTTTTACTCGCTTTGTGACAAAAAGACACAGATTGTTGTGTCACGCTCAAAATGACGTCACCGCTGAGCCGCTCAGCAACACTGCATCCGTTGGGCAGGCGACTGGGGCTAATGGAAAAGCAGCACAAGACGAGTAGAGTAGAGTAGGTCTAATGGAAAAGGGCCCACAGAATCTCCAAAGATCCACACTTTTTGAAAGTTCTTTTTTCCTGGTATACCAGTGTTGGTTTTGTTTTTTGTTCTCGATCTATTGCTCTTTTTTGTTTGCTGTACTTTCCCTTTTGAGTCAGAATACAGGGTTTTTTTCTGCAACCAGACAAGAGAAAAGCCGCAGACATGAGGACTTGCTGGGACAAAAGCATTTAAAAGATTATTTGGATATGGCTCCTCATTTTTTCTGTGTTCCCTTCTGTCCAAGAAAACTATGTTGGGTCAATGAGATATATCCTGATGTAACACATAAAACTTGTTTGATGAAGATATAGCAACGACTGTTATGTACTGTGACTGTTGAATATGTTCTATTTTATTTTATTCATTCTTTTTGTAGTATTTTCATTTTGATGTTAAGAGAAAATAAAAATTTTGAGTATAAAAAAATATATATTTTGAGTTGACTAATTGATCTAAGAAAAGGATATTTTGTTAGGTTAAGACTCTGAAGTTAAAGATGCTATGAGGAGTTTCTAAGTAATTACAAAACAGTCTCACTTTTAGATATCTGCCTGATGGAAATACACACTTTAAGATGAGTTTTATAGCATCAAAATAGGTTATCTATAAATGCTATTCCTTAGCTTCGAGGTCTGGTTGGACAGGGCTGGACTGGCCTGGATACTCAACTTCAGGAACAAGATATAAAACTAGAGCAAATTTATATTATTCAGACACGTCTTAGAGCACCGGGCTGTAAGTAGCCATTTATAGCCGGCTACAAAACTACGATACTAAGTTTTCCAAAAGTTGCTTCTTGTCACACATCAAAAACTACCGCTACGTAACTAGAAAGAGATACATTACCTCGTGGCTTTGCATCCTGTAAGTTGATGAAAAAAGAAGTTGTAAAGCAATGCAGAGTTCTGAGGAAGGTCTGAGCTGCATTCATTAGCATCACAACAAACACGCTTTGACTTGGGTCACGTCTTTACCACAGTCGCCGCGCGTGCTAATGGTAGCAAAGTCTTTAAGTCGCTGGAAATAGATTCTCCTCATAGCACCTTTAATATAGAAATTACAAATGTTGGTTTAAACTTGTAACATGTCTGTATTTTTTCTTGGGGGAATGGGAACACAAAAGTAAGGAACATTTAAAACTTTAAAAAAGCTCTGATTCGGTCTATCTCCTATATAGAACTGCGATCTAGGGTAATTACCAGGTTTTTCTTTTGTTTTGTTAATTTCTGAGAAATAAACTCGATTAAGTGACACCTACTCAGAAAAAGTGAGAGTGTTACAGGTTTATCCAAAATTCATCATCCTCTGGTTTTGATGAAGTTTCCTTGAGAAAACTCTAATGAACTTTTTCAGCCTTTAAAACAAAAACTTTCTCTTTATCCTCTTTCTTAATCCCTGAACATTCAGGTAAATACAAGAAACATTAACAAAAACAAAAACTAGCAGCTGTTCTTGGCCTCAGGGACAGAGCTGATCATCTGGAACATTCTCTCCTGTTCTTGTGTCCTTCTGGTTGGTTCTCCTCTTCAGAAACTGTCAAAAGAAGACGCCATCTTGGCTCGACAGAGTGACCGTGGGGGCACTAGGAGGTTTTGTTAGAGGTCAAGTTCACGTCTACTGAGATTTGGGAGACCCTCTGGTGACTAATGAGTAGTTTAAGTCTATTTAAAGTCCACAGGGACCTGGTTGGAAAGTTCGAGGCCGCGTTGAGTTTGAGGAGCTCAAGACGAACGATCCGCCATCTTGTGCGGGAGCCCCATTTTGTGGAAAAGGAGCCTGAGGGTAACTCACCTGCTCTCTGGAGCTTTATCTCAGAGGTGAGGATCACAGGCAGCAGCCTCTTCTGTCGCTTAGTGAGGTCTTTCAGTCCAAAATGACCTCTCTTGACCGCAGCCGCCGCTTGTTGGACTCTATCAGGTCCAGAAACCCGCCACGTTCCTGAGAGACGCGGGAAGAAGGAAGTGACGTAATGAAGTTCTGTACGTCCGTGTGCGTCACTTCGGCACATTTCCAGCAGAGCTGTCGAGATAGTTACTGTCCCTATAGCTCTGATTTCCAGGTTTGACAGATCTTTTTTATTTATTTTTTTTTATTAGTAGTAGTAGTAGTATTAGTATTATTATTTGAGGATAGTAAATACAAAGTTTTTTCTGTTCCATAGCATAATAAAATAAAACAAAGTAAAAATGGAACACAACAACAATCATAGGACACAGAGGGTTACATAATCAGTAAGGCATCCATAAATAAAATGAAAAGTCAAGCAAAGTGACAGACAAAACAAGGTTCAGTATGAAAACTTAAAGAATAAAAATAAAAATCTGAGTTCTCTGAAATTCTAATGTAAAAAAAATACATATGTGGTGGAGGACATTAGTTTTCAATTTAAGTAGCACATTTGGAAAAGTCTTAGTCTTATTTTATTTTTGAATTTATTTATCTTTATTTGTACTACATTCTTTAATAATGCATCAGGCCTAATTGTTTTGCTGGATGTCCTCGACCTTTTTCTTATTTTGAATTTGATTTATGAAACACACTTAAAGTGTAATTTGAGTTGCCTGATTGAGCTCAGAATTTTCTGGACAAGTTGCCCTGACTTTGGTTTTATTTAGTCACCAATAAAAATGTGGATTTACAAATCTTCACTTCTTAGTGTATTCATTTGATTAGTCCTGCACTACAATTTTATAATATCCTAGAATTCAAATTCTTTATTAAGCAGATATGAGATTAAAATGTGATTAATTAGGTTATTTTTTTTAATAGTCTGACAGCATTAGTTTAAACTCATTCATAAAGCCAGGAAAGGAGGGCCTGGGATTTCTCCACTTTGCACAGTGGGTGTGATATTTACCCATCAATAAAATAATATTGATAATCTCTGAAACGGAATTGTCCAATCCGTCCATGTAATAAAGAATGTGATTACATTCAAAGTTAGGAATATAATATATCTTAAGTGAAACCCAACTTCTTAAATCAGTCCAAAAGGATTGAGATACAGGACTAAGAAGGAAAAGATGTTCCAAAGTTTCATCATTGTTATCGCAGAGGGAACATAATTCGACCTCAAAATAAATTTTTTTTTTTTTTTTTGAGGAAATTGGAAACAGGATAGATCTTATTAATAATTTTGAAATGAGTTTCTTTCACTTTTGGAAGAATTGGCCATTTAATGAATCTAGAAAATGTGTTGTTTGCTCTGGATTTTGTCGTATTCCTCTGCAAAACTCACAGAAAATTCTGGATTTAAGAACAAAAAATAATACCAATCAATCAATCAATCTTTATTTGTATAGCGCCAATTCATAACAAGTGTTATCTCAAAACACTTTACTATAGAGCATAAAGCTCTTCATATTATGGATACACATATATGCATAGATACATATATACATATTAAATACACATATACATATATATACAAATATATACATCCAACACCAACATGAATCCATATAGCCAATCATGAATCCCTCCATCATGGCTCAAGAAAAAACCTTCTGTTAAGCAGCAGGAAATCTTGAATGTGGATCCCAGTCTCATGATGAACAGCAAATCCACACCATGCTGTGTTGGTGTGAGGGTGAAGGAAGGGAGGTAAGAGGAGACAAGTGGACTAAAGTAAGAACTAAAGTTAGGGACAGGTCCATGTATCATCGGCCTGTCGTCTGATTTATTAGAGGGTAGCCTCTTGAGATGCTACATCTCATTTTCAGGAGGGTCCTCATGTCTGAATGGCAGTGGTGATCATTTTATAGAAGTATAATCAATGATATTCTTACTGAAAATAAGAATTTATGGAAGTGACGAACTCATGTATGCCCAGACCACAAGTGCATCCCTACCATATTTGTCTCCGTTAAGTATAAATGTGTTAAAGGCCTCTTGAGATGTGACATCCCATTTTCAAGAGGGATCTCATGCCTATGTGGTAATAAAAAATAGATACTGTAGGTGTAACGATCATGGATATGGAGATCATGCTAATATCTACATGAACAGCTATAATGATAATGGGAATGGAGTGTTCCTAATAAAATGGCCAACTATGTGTCATGTCTGTAATTGTAGTTTTGAGGCTTCATGACTCCACAGCAGCAGGCAGTCTACACCAGGATCCCAGGCCACCTACAAGACAAGAGCCAGAGACGAGTACAGGAGCAAACAAAAGGGGTAAAGGCAGATGTGGAGAGAGAGAGAGAGAGAGAGAGAGAGAGAGAGAGATAGAGCCCAATGTGCCAGATCCCCCCCGGCAGTCTAGGCCTATTGCATCTAAACTATGAGTCTAATTTATGAACTTATTTATAAACTATAAGCTGGTCCCTAACTGAAAGCTTTATCACAGAGGAATGTTTTAAGTCTAACCTTAAAGGTAGAGAGAGTGTCAGACTCCCGAACTGTGGTCGGTAAATTGTTCCAGAGAAGAGGAGCCTGATAACTGAAGGCTCTACCTCCCATACTACTTTTGGAGATTGATGGTACCACAAGTAGGCCGGCATTTTGGGAGCGCAATGTTCTAGAGGGGTTGTACGGCGCTACAAGCTCTTTAAGATAGACTGGTGCCTGTCCACTGAGAGCTTTATAGGTGAGGAGAAGAATCTTGAATTCTATTCTATATTTAATGGGAAGCCAATGCAGAGAAGCTAAAACAGGAGTAATGTGGTCTCTTCTCCCCATGTACATTTGTTATTACATTTTCTATCCATCAAATTAAGTTCCTCGACGTAAAGAGTCGGTCATTTTGATGGAGTATTGTTGTACTTTAAGAAATTCTGGATTAAGTGGATTAAGGGTAAAGGAACTGCTTTTAGTATTTGCTTAAATGGTTTGACAGATCTAATCATGGATCTAATTAGTGATGTTCTGATGCGCTTAAAATAAACTAATGCATAAAAAATTATTTTAACTCGTATGTCTGTTTAACTTAGAATGTTTCAATTCAGATATTAATTAATTTATTAATAATATAAAAAAATCAGCATGAAAAAATGAATTCACATTTTTTAAGATTTTATTATATTAATTTATTTACCTTCCTTACCCAATAGTATTTTTTTTAAATCTAATTTCTTATGATTTTTAATAATAATTTTAGCTCCTGTGTTTCACTTTTAGTTAAATATAGTGTTTTCTCTGACTTCCTCAGTTCTTTAACTCTGTTTTCTGTTTTAGATTTTCCTTTTTTGTCTTTTTGTGTTTGATTAATTTTATGTGTGCGTTGTATGTGGATTGTGAGAGTGGACAGGGTGTTTTTATTTTCATTTGTATGCAACTTTCTACTTTTTATGTCATTATTATTTAATCTTATTACTTATGTGAAGCACTTTGTGCTACGGACTCTTGTATGAAAAGTGCTATACAAATAAAGTTTGGTTGATTGATTGATTGATTTTCAGTGTTTTAAACCTTTCCCCACTAAATTAATAAAACGTTGACAAAGCATTTTTGTGAGAGGTAAAGGTTAAACCACATACTTCTAAAAACACTTTAAAACATCATCAGGTGAATATTACATTATCATCAGTCTCATTATCATGAAAATATCAATATTCTTGTTTTATGTGTTTGATGACTGTTTTTGTGTAAAACTGTTGGATGTGCTGCTGTCACTCTTACAAAAGAGATTTTTAATCTCAATGAGGTTTTTCCTGGTAAGATAAAGGTTAAATAAAAATAAAGATAACTACACTCCTGGTGACCACAACAGCATGCACACAGAATAAAGAAATAAATACTTCTGTTCCTGTTTAGTTGAAGTGTCTAAATCTGTGGTACATCAGCTGGCCTTCCAAGTCCGTTCAGTCACATATGGCACTCACGACCAGTTCTTTTTCTTGTTAATAAAGACATAAATTAGCTTTTGTGTTATCTCCTGTCTTCTTCTTTAGAGTCAAAAGAAATAAACGTTCAATCATAAGAGAAAATTAACAATAAACAATAAGAAAATGTATCCACCATTAAAAAAGTATAAATGTTTTATTATATATTTTATTTCTTAAGCTATTTCTAGCTCAGGTCTAACAAAAAGTATAAAATACACCGAGTACACAAAAGTGTTACACTCAAAGTGCTAAGGGCTAAAAAAGTTATATTGAAACCCATTCATATCACAACACATGCATTTCATTATGTCAGGGTGACAGTGTGTGCTTTTGCCTTTAATTGATTATTTTTCTGCTATAGATGGTATAGTTTAAAACATACGAGTGTGAGTAGTTGACTACACAAAAATTAGTGATGTGCAATAATGAAAAATATTTTTTTTAATTTAGGTATATAATCAGCACAACCTGCTGGGGCCCAAACAGCAAAAGAAGTGGCAAAAGTATGCAGAAGGCCATTTGTGAACGCATCAAATGTTGAGGCAGATGAACTTCAGTAGAAGTCCACACCAGGTGCCAAACCTGTCACCTAAGAACAGAAAACTACATGGCGCTGAAAACGGTCAAATCCGATAAGTTTTCATTGTGTTTTGGCCTTGCGTCTACATGGAAACTTTTGAAAACAGGCTCCAGAGTGGAAAGATTTGATTCTGCTCTCCATGCAGCTCCGTGTAAACCCATATCAGAGCGTTTCAGGGTGAAACGCTGACGCCCCCGCATGCGCAGTACTCTTTCAGATGAAGGCTGCGCGCACATACCAGGAACAACAACAGCTTCGGCCGTCTGCTGAGTAACGTGTGAGCGTCTTCCCATGCTCAGTTTGTTATCCAGACAAAACTATCCAGACAGATTTGTTGTCCAAACTGATTTGTTGTCTACTACTACTACTACTGCTACTACTGAACCGGCATGCACACTACAGCAGATTAACTCGTCTCCGAGCGTTGTCGTCTGAATGCAGAAGAATTCTAAAACGCAAAGGAAAAATCTTTGCGTCTTTAAGTCAGGAGTTTCCATGCAAACGGGGCCTGAATCACACAGGCTCACCAGGATTGGACAAACAAGGATTCTCTCACAATGTAGACGGTTGAAGGGAATTGTTGGGCTATGAGTTGTAGAACCACAAGGATTTATTTACGCTGGGACTAAGTTTCAAAAATTAAAACTTTTAAAACTGTCAAACAAACAAAAAAACTGTTGCAAGGAGCTGATCTTACCTGCTCAGGGGCCACACTGTGTTGTCTGGAGAGGCCTCTGAAGTCGTGTGGAGTGAGGGTCCTGTAAGAAAACTCAATAAATTACTGTAAAATCTAAAAGTTAAAAAAAATCACTCCAAACTCTCTGATAACTAACAAGACTTTATTGAAAAAGTCAAAATATTACAAACTTTGGTTATGTACATCAAATCGAAAATCAGACCAAAATGGTAGGAAAAACCAAGAAAAAAACAAAAAAGTAAAAACCACCATAGTCATATCCCTGACTAACAGATCTTTCAAAAGGTTCATGAGAGAGAGGCTCAGACCTGAACAGCCTTTGCTAAATGAAAAAGTGAAGTCAAACAAAAAGTTACAAGGAGCCTCTCAGGCTGGATACTAATCAGGTTCAAAAGTCTAAGATGGTGTTTCTGCCCCACCTGAAACCTCTGCAAGACCTCATAGAGTCTGTCCACACGTAGGGAGATATCCTTAAAGGATAAGTTTGGTTTCAGATTGTTTATAGAATGAAGTAGAACAATATACTCACCCAGAAGGCTTTCCTGATCCAAACAGTGCTTCAGGAGATATTTAGATCCAAAATCGAGCGGCGGACATCCGTAGCTGGAGCTCATCAAAAGGAGGAAGCCGTACTGCGTATGTGCGGCAGCCATAAAGACAGTCTTCAGTTCAGAGGTCAGCACAGTCACATAAACATGTCTGAAGCGACACAGACTGTAATGGAGGAGTAGCCCGAGTGGACCATGATGAAATATTGGTGAAACTAATGACATTTTGGACGATTAATGCAGTTTTAGGAGCGGCGCTATACATGCCCCGTGTGCTACCATTATACAGATGTCTGCTGCTCGATTTTGGATCTAAATATCTCCTGAAGCACTGTTTGGATCAGGAAAGCCTTCTGGGTGAGTATATTGTTCTACTTCATTCTATAAACAATGTGAAAGCTGTAGAAACCAAACTTATCCTTTAATATTTAGAAAAAACACAAAATCTGTTTTTTACAAGGCCAGCAGGACAAGCAGTCTGCACATTTTCAACTTAATAACAGAGAAAACTACATGTTCACCTTAAGTTTAAGGTCACGTAGTGTCCAAATATCACTGAAGCTAAATATAGTAAATGGATATATTATGAACAGGTCAAAAGAACAGCACAAAGAAAACAAAACAGAGACAAGACATTTTCAGTTCTTTCAAGGCTCCATTCTGAGGTTGACCAGGTTTGGTCAGAACAGTTTTCCTGTCAGATGTGTTTTTCCACAAACAGAGCAGCCAAAGGGTTTCTCTCTCTCTTTCAATAGAAATCAGGATGTGAGTGGACATGTTCTTTTTCTTTCCAGATGCTTTCCTTTTTTGCTTCCTGGTTCATGAGGGATCTTCCTTTTCACTTCTCTGATGAAGCCACAGATGCAGCAGAGTGAACTGAACACATGTAAGCTGTATTTTCTTTGTCCCTTTTTCTGTGTATTTATATTCTGGTTTAATCTTTATTTACCGTGCCTGCTGTAAACGTGGCACACGATCCATTCCACGATTGTTTGTATTAGTTTCTTCCTTTATGATTTTGACCTCTTTTAGGTCAGGTTTTTTTAAGCAGAAGATTAAAATTAAGCAGAAGATGGGGAGCTAAGACCACAGACTTTTGTTTCTTTCCCAACTCCCTGGATTAAGGTTGACTCAACATTTGGCCCTTTTCCACTAGCCCTACTCTACTCGACTCGCCTTGTGCTGCTTTTCCATTAGCCCCAGTTCCCTGCCCAACGGGGTGCAATGTCGCTTTAAATCGCTGAGCGGCACTGCGGTGACGTCATTTTGAGCGCGACACAACAATCTGTGGCTTTTTGTCACGAACCGAGTAAAATAGGAAAGCAGAAGAAGGCTGCAGGTGGTAAGAAGAAATACCCCTTGAGAAGCACAGGAGAGTTTTGGAAGCTACACAACAGAATGAAGCCGAGGACGAGAGCAATCCAGCTGCAAAGACAAGACGAATAAGCTAATGGTAGCTACCGCTAGCATGCTAGGTCATCGAATTCATGACTCATCGGTGACGACATTGTCTGATCAATCAGTAGCCGGCAGTCGGTGACGTCATCCTTTAGTATGGACTCAGCTCGCTTAGAACCAGAGCAGAGAAGGTACTAAAACCTGGCCGGTTGTGGGAGGTACCGGGCTAGTGGAAACACGACGCAAACTGGATAGAGCCGAGCCGAGCCAAGCCGAGTAGAGTAGGGCTAAGGCGTGCTAGTGGAAAAGGGCCAATTGTTCTAATCTGGGTACCCATAACACGTTTTCCTATCCCCACAAGAGAAAAAGGACTTTTCCCTTTTTCCCCTTTAAAGAAGTAATTTGTGGTTTGTTCAGACTGTTTGCATTTTGTTTATTTTCACCTGAGGTACAATACCAAAACTCATTATTTTTTGGTCTTAATTTCACACATTCAATTTTTTTGATTTTCATGAGACGAACCTTGGTTATTAACTGAATTATTTTTCTGTTACACCTACTTTAACCCCAGTATTTGAGCTAAGTTAAAATAATTTAAGTAAGAGTGAAACTTAAGTAAAGTAGCCTCCATTTAATTCAATTTTTCTTGAGCAAAAGTCAAACAGAAAAGTTATCTGAACTCAACATAATTTTCATTAAATTTCCTTAAATGAAATTTAGTTTGAACTAGCCCTTAGAAAAAATTGAATTAATCATTTTCCCTCTAAATTTAAATAACATGATAAAGTATGTTATTCTTTAACAATTGTGTATTTAAATTGAGTTAAAGCTAATCTAACAACCCCAAATTGTTACATGTGACACTCCAGAGACTTTTATATCTGAATGTTTTACCATGCTAAGAGCAGCTGAAGGACTTCTGTCCAGTGTGAATCATGTTGTGCCTGTTCAGATTACTTTGGAAAGTAAATTGTTTATCACACTCAGTACAGCTAAAGGATTTCTCTCCAGTGTGAACAATTTTGTGCCTGTTTAGATTACTTTTGAGTTTAAATTTCTTACCACACTCAACACAGCTGAAGGGTTTCTCCCGCGTGTGAACCATTTTGTGACTGTTGAGTGAACTTAGCCATCTAAATGTTTTACCACACTCATTGCAGCTTAAGGATTTCTGTCCCGAGTGAACTATTTTATGACTGTTAAGATTACTTATCCTTCTAAATGTTTTACCGCAGTCGTCACAGCTGAAGGGTTTCTCTCCCGTGTGAATCATTTGGTGGCTGTTTAGATTTCCTATCTGTCTAAATGTTTTACCACAAACGTCACAGCTGAAGGGTTTCAATCCAGTGTGGATCATTTTGTGACTGTTAAGATTGCGTATCCATCGAAATGTTTTACCACACACGTCACAGCTGAAGGGTTTCTCTCCACTGTGAACCATTTTGTGACTGTACAGATCACTTTCATATTTACATGTCTGACCACACACGTCACAGCTGAAAGGTTTCTCTATACTGTGAATCAATTTATGACTTTCAAATCTGCCCTTCTGTCTAAATGTTTTACCACAAACATTGCAGCCTAAGAGTTTATCTGCAGGCTTTCGTGTCCTAACTTGATATATTTTCACTGAATCTGGTTGATGTTCTTCATCCTCCCTCCAATCATGACAATCGTCACTCTCAGACTCAGAGGAGTCTTCAGTCTCTAGTTGAAAGTCTCTCCCTGCCTCCTCTCCATCAGCTCTGGTTTCCATCCAATGAAGCTGTGAAGACTGAGGTTCCTCTTCATCTTCATACTCATTCCTCATAAAGATAGGCTGTTCTTCTTTCATCACCGACAGCTGCTGGACATCTGCTGGAAAACATTGAAATCAGAATCAGTTTCAAGGCTTTACCTATCCCCAAGGTAAAATTTAGTTGTTTCAGTTGTTCTTATACACATCATAGCAGCAGGAAATATCAAATAAAGACATAAAAATTGATAGGAGCATAAACTTTAAATAAAATAAACTATAAGATTAAGTAGTCAAGATACAACATGCAGAATTAACCAATATCCACTTTCGTATGGAGGAAAAATAAGTAAATGAAGTAGAAGTGTGACAATAAATAAAGCCAAGGAATTCAAACTGTTAATATTAACAATGTCGACAATATGAATATATATATATATATATATATATATATATATATATATATATATATATATATATATATATATATATATATATATATATATATACACACATATATATATGTATATATATATATATATATATATATATATATAACAAGTAATATATATATATATATATATATATATATATATACAGAGAGAGAGAGAGAGAGAGAGAGAGAGAGTATATATATATATATATATATAGAGAGAGAGAGAGAGAGAGAGAGAGAGAGAGAGAGAGAGAGAGAGAGATTGACAGTAAGAACATTGCACTGGGTATTACATTGAGTACTTGTAAACAAATATCAGATTTGTAAAACTGTGAAGATGTTTATGTTTCAGGAGCTGACGAGGCAGTAATGTTACAGGGAGAAGTTATAAAGTCTGATGGTGTGTAAGAAAGAGTACAGGGCTGTGGTGGGCAAATGCATGCAGTAAATATGCAAACATAAAAAATTGAATTATCGTTACTGTCAAACTTTGCCTTCTGGACAAACAGTGCCGCCATATTTATATTCATATTGAAAATATTGTTAAGGTTAAGATTAATCCTTATTTATAGTCTCACTTCTAGACAATTTACTTATTTCCTTCACAAGGAAGTTGATGTTGTTTAAACATCTGCATGTTGAAACTTGCCTTCTCTGTTTCAGAATCAGAATCAGCTTTATTAACCAGGTATGTTAGACATTCAAGGAATTTCATGCTGGTTCACTTCTCTCTCCAAGTACAGAGTGGGTACACACAGTGTAAATCCAATATTATAAACAAGATGAGTAGCAGAAATCCTGAGGCAGGAATTGACAATTAAAATGAAGCTTAAAAAAATGAAGTAGGGGCAGAATAGAACAAAAAAAAAAAATAGAATATGTACATTGATCTATGGGGTATGTACAAGTACAAGGTTGATAAAACAAGAAAAGCAAGGTGCACAGTATGGTGTAACGAAACGGTCAACTCACGAAATACAAACAGGGCTCAAGATATAAAATACTCACAACACAAAATAAAGATTATAGAAAATCCCCAACAGTATGAAGTTGTGCAAAAATCTTATTTTCTTTATTTTCCTCCTAATGCAGACATACAAAAAATGAGTGCTCTTTGGAAAAAAAACAAAATTGTGTTTTTTTCGGTTGTTTTGTCTGCAGTCTTCTCACCGTTCTCTTGTCTTTTACATGGGAAGCCAAAATAGGTCCACACAACCGATTTATTTGTCGAAGCAGCGTCAGCTAATTCCTCGACCTCGTCTTCCTCCTTTTTGAAGCGAGTGTTTTGCTACGGTAGGAGAGGAAGGTAAAAAATCACCAGCGCCTCTTAGCGTTTTTTATTTCACGCGTCTTTGAATTTTATTTTGTCATTTTTTATTTTTGCGAAATTATTGCACAGGTGCATATTCATGAGCGGATGATACGTACAATGAGCAGTCATATATATGGTAGATAGACTTAACTTTAACTTCATTTTATTATTTTTATTTCTTTTAGTTTAGTTTAGTTTCGATTCATTATGTTTATTTAAACTCTGTCCTCTTATCTACTTTTTTAAAGTTTTTATTTGATATTTCCTTCTGCTATACTGTGTATAGGAGCAACTGAAAAGGCTGAATTCGAACATTTTTAAAGTATTTCTGAATTCGATTCTGAAGTTTAAAACTTCCGGTTTGCTG
Organism: Scarus forsteni; assembly: GCA_036419115.1. Taxonomy (NCBI): domain Eukaryota; kingdom Metazoa; phylum Chordata; class Actinopteri; order Labriformes; family Labridae; genus Scarus; species Scarus forsteni. Next base: position 578,010 of record JAZDUH010000133.1, on the reverse strand, counting down.
AAGTGAGAATTAAAGTGACTCAAAGCTCACCAGCAGGACGTGCTCGGCACTTCACTGCTGCTGAAACAAACTCAAATTTACCACAGAGGTGTTTGATGGGAACCACAGGAGGCTAACAGCTAGTATTAAAGACTACACTACATGTTTATTTAATGGAGACTGAATGAACCAGAGGAGCTGAGCTGCTGTGGGATTTTATTCTGCTGGACTGATGGACGTGCACTGGAGTGGGACCTGTGCTATACTAGCCTTGCAGAACAGACAGACCTGCCTGATTCTGAAATCCTGCAGGTTCGCCTTGCCAGCCTCTGTTGTCCAACGAATTCACGCGGCTGAATTCTTAACGGCCCAATCAGGGAAGAGAGGCGGGAGCTGCAGGATGCGGACCTCACGACAACCGGAAGTTGAGAACGGACATGCCGATTAGCCTATTGTCCTCATGGCTACTCAGTGAAACTTGGTGAAATCTGCCCTCCTCAGAAGTTTACTTGTAGGGATTGTCTTTGTCGAGGTTCATGTCACATATAAGTGTTAAATGAATCATCTGTGTGGGACAATTTAGTGTAAGACCATGGTAAAAGGCCGTTAGCTGTTAGCAGCTAAGTTAGCGGCTAACGGCTAACGGTCATTGACTGTTGTTAGCTGTTAGTGGCTAAATTAGCGGCTAACAGCTAACAGTCATTTACTATTGTTAGCTGCTAGTGGCTAAGTTAGCCACTATGTATGCTACTTTTTTTCAATTCTTTATTCAGCCATTTCAAGTAACAAACAGGTGCATTTTGCATCATACAGTCTTCAAAAATCACTGAGCAGCATCAGCAACCAATATAAACACAATAATAAAATGAAATGTACAGATAAAAGAAAAGAATAATGACAAATTCAATGAAAACATTGCTACATTATAGGAGGCAACCCTGCTTGATGTGGATTGGTCTGTGATGAATGTAACGAGCAGAACGATTGTCCAATCACAAGCTTGTGTTTTTTTTAAACATTCTACCCCTGAAAACAAATTTAAAGGGCTCCTACCCAGATGGACTAGTGAAATATTTCTGTGGCAGATATATGGAGCTGTCCATCTGGCTTGTCAGGTTTGTGCTATACCACTTTCACACAAAAATTAGCGGGTCAACGCGAGTTAGCCCGCTAACAATCAGCAAGTGACTATTGTCTCACTGCCAGCAGGCCTGGTCTGTCTCACATTGATGACATCATCAGTGCAATGAAACACAACCATGTAAACAATGGAAAGGAGCATGGAGGCTGTGGACATGGTTTTCTGTACTTTTTACATTTGCCCCTCTTTAAAAATGTACAAACTCTGTGCTGGTGATACAAAGGTGGATGGAGTTTGTTGCTGAGACGGCAAAGAGTCACAAAAGTTACAGACGGAGGGGACGGGCACAATATTACACCAACGTCATCCATAAATTAGTGGTTCGACCCTGGTGTGGCGAGCCGATAAAAACCTGTGTTGCTTGCAGGTCGGTTGACCCGGGTTGAAATGCTGATTAAATCTTTTTCAAACTGCAGACAGGAGCTGACTGTTATCGGGTTTAAACTGTTTTTTTGGCCAGTCTGAAAGGGGCATCAGTGTGTGTTTGTCTTTGAAAGGCTCTGGACCTCCACAGGGAGGACCAGACCAGCTCAAAGACAAACTGGTGGGCTCACCTTGATCTTCATGAAGCTGTGAGGCCTGAGGTCCCTCTTCATCATCGTCTTCACTCTTCACAGGGACAGGAGTGAACATGGACGTGCTGCTCTCAGCCTCCTCTGAGCCCTGCAGCTGCTCCCTCTCCTGACTGATCCACACCTCCTCCTGCTCCTCTTCTTCTTTGATGATCACCTGATAGACATCTGAGGAGGAAAATGGAAAATACAGACTTCTAAATAAAGCTTAAGAGAGCAAGCGGAACTTTCTGGACCCTCTCATTTGACTGAACCTTTGCAGTCAGAGCCTCCAGACTGCTGAATAAGAACATAAGGACAAAACCTTTGACCTTCTCTTTTAATAAATCTGGAGTTTGAGATGGGAGAGCTGCAGACTTGAGCAACATCTCTAGGAAAGAGAACTGTCTCCCAAAATGTTTGTGAGCATTTATTTGAACAACATCCAACACGTCTGTTAATGTACTTACAGTTTTACACAGTGAGTGAAGAAAGAAAAAAGCTGTTATAAAATATTATTACTGAAGGAAAAATGCGTTTTATTGTCTTTATTGTTGTTTAGAAAATACCTAAAACAACTTTAAGCCAAATTGTAAAAGAAATTGCAAAAATGTGTCATTGTCCGATTAATCGATTAATCATGTAAATAATCGCCCGATTAATCAATTGCAAAAATAATCGTTAGTTGCAGCCCTACCGGGAATGTCCTCTTAGGTCTGATCTAATACTTTATCATCTTCTGACTGGACCCTGTATAACTAGGAAGTGAGGTCTTGCCCAGCACCCCCACCTGAGTGAAGAAGAAACACACAAATAGATCAGGAAGATCTTAAGGCCCTGTTTACACAGAGATACTGTCACCTAAAATGCAAAGATTTTTCCTTTGTGCATTCAAACTTGATCCACGTTCAGACGGAGACGCTAGAAACGAATGAAAACGCTGTAGTGTGCATGCAAGTCCAGTAGATGGAGATGTAGGTTTGCAGAGGAACAGCGCAGCTACAACTAGGGCTGTAAAGTCCAAGTCGACTGGTCGACTAATTGGTCGATACATGCTCAGTTGGCCAAAATTCTGATTGGTCGACCAGATGCGTCAATTTATTTTTTCATCAGGAGAAACGTATCAAGTTAAATGGGGGGGTTTTCTGAGCACCCCCGTTTCACAGGTAACAGCCTGTCTCAGAACACCACTTTATTGTATTTATCGCTCATTTGAGTCCTCTGACATGTGAAAGGCATCGGCAGTGTGGCTGCATTTTACCAAAATAGATGGCGGTAAAAAAGTGGAATGTAAAATTTGCAAACAACAGATTGCATGTCACAGCTCGACTACAAACATGGCGTATCATCTTAAAACTGTAATATTTCAATATTTTTATCATATTAAGAACATTTCAATATTCTAATCTAATAATCGTTTATTCTTTTTATAGCTGCATGCGCACCTGCCCGCTGCAACGGCAGCATCCCTCACCCAGTCCGCGCTGGATTTTAAGTTTCATATAAACATTCAAATGCAAAAATGACATCACAGAAGGAATTGACAGTTTTATTTCTGAGGGTATGAGACCCATTGGTGTCGTGGAAGGCAAAGCAAAAAATTGGAACCTGGATATCCAGTGCCAGCGCGCCAGACAATTATGCATGCACTAACAAAAAAATACGAGGGACTCAAAAGGAGAAAGTTTCCGAGTTTATACATACAGAAAACAGATATGTGGGTGTCTCTTCGAATGGAGTCCTATATGACAGTGAGTACCCATTTCATTGATGAAGACTGGAAAGCAAAGAGTCTTGTGCTTGAGACAAAACAAATAGAAGAGGTGCACACAGGAACAAACATCGCTGCTCGACTATATGAAGTTGCCGATGCCTTCAAAGTTCCAGCAGAAAATAAAGTGTTTGTTGTAGTGAACAACGTGGTTAATATGGAACTCTGCGTGGAAACACTAAAGGAGTCCCATGAATGGTTTAAGAAACAGGGCGTCAGGCACTTTGCAGCTCTGTATTAATGCAGCGCTCAAACAAGAGCCAAGTTGTCGCACTGTGGCTGCAGCACGTCATGTTGTGGCGCATTTTAAGAAGGGAGACAAAGCAAAAACTGGGCTTAAACAGAAGCAGGAGCAGGTGCTGATATCAGTTTCACCCAGCTGAGCCGCTCTCCGCTGTTCCGCTTCTCCAGTGGAGCAGCGGAGGTCGATTTTTGGTCGACAATTTCTGTGTTTCAGTTGACCAATAATTTCTTTGGTTGATTACGGCCCTAGCTACAACACACGTATGAAGACGAAAAACAGAATCAGAATCGTATTTTATTGCCAAGTATGCGACACATACAAGGAATGGCATCTGTGCGGTGAATTGTGCAGCTATTAGTTGTTGAAAAGGTGAAGATATGATGAATATTCCAGCTATGAACTGCTTAAAAACCCTTTTCAAATCTTTTCACAAGCAACAATGGCAAGTGGATGCACAAAGATGCAGGAGTTTCTTTTCAGGACATCAAATCTGTGTGGATAGTTTTGTCTGGATAACAAAGCGAGCACGGTAAGCAGCTCACATGTTACTCTGTAGACGAAGAAGCTGTTGCTGTTCCTGGTATGTGTGCACAGCCTTCATGTGAAAGAGTACTGCACATGAGGTAAAGCCAGTGTTTCCCCCTGAAACGCTCTGTATCTCATCTACATGGAGCCGAAATGAATCAGTTTTCAAAACTTTCCACTCTGGACCCTGGTTTCAAAAGTTTGCGGATTCAGGCATCGTTCTCAGGTAAACATGAAAACTGTCTGTTTCAGGCTGAAAACAGAGCCGTGTAAACACAACCTTAATCTGGGGCTGGGAGCTCTGATGTCTCAGATTAGATGACAGCTTTGACCTTCTCTGCTCTGATGTGTCCAGATTAAGTTTGTTGGGATTTGGTTCCATTCAAGTAGCGAGTTATTGATCAACTGATGGATTCATGGTTGAAATCTGAGGTTAGTGAATGTGCAGCAGGTTCCTTACAGGTCTTGTCCAGGGCTCTTAGCTCTGCAGGCTCCATGATGAGTCTGCAGAGCTCCAGGGATGATCGACTTTCCTGTGAACTTCGACCAATCTTATGCTGCATAACAGCACCTGCTCAAAGTAACGACAGACAGCCTCTGATGGGAAAGATCGTTCTGAGCTACAGGAAGGCCTTCATCCCCCTGCTGCCTGAGGTTTAGGAGATTAGGATTAGCATTCTGACAGCACTTTGTAATTCAGTTTGTTATAGTCTTTTCTCTACAATATCTTTTTGTCCTAATTTAGTCTCTGAGTTGTTTTGATTTTAGTCCAGTTAGAGTCAATGAAATCTGCTGTAAATTTAGTCGGCTCAAATATGAAGTGTAAAGGCTAAGGCATTCTCTGTATTTCTGAAGTCATGTTTTACACTTTGATACATTTATTTATCTTTCTCACCAACCCATTAAGTCAAACTTGTCATTGTTTTATCACCTCATTAGCACTGCCACGGTGTCAAAGCAGAGTAAAAGCAACACAACAGGCCATACAGTAATGCCAGCTTTGGTTCCAGGATGACTCGCCTGGAGATGCAGCTTCAAGCCTGTTGTGTTTCTGCAGTTTATGATCACATCACATGATTTACAACGTGACTGTTCTCCACAAGGTCAAACATGAAATGCAATAGGACTGAACAATTAATTGCAAATTAGATTAAATCGCAATACGGCTTGTTGCAATTTTCAAATCACAGACAGTGCAATATTTTTAACCCAAAATGTGTTGAACATTTTGGCATTGTGATGTCGTTTTTTGCAATTTCATGCCTATTTTAACCTTTTTTAATCCAGTTTTTACAGCTTTATGCCTATCTTGCTCCCATTCATCTTTTTTTTGGCCACTGTCAGACCATGTTTGGAATTTTTACTTGGTTTTTGAAATTTAACCACAATTTGCTGCTATAATCAACTTTCCTTCGTCACTTTTGAATTTTTTTGTCATATTTTTGCACTTATTAAGTTTTTTTCTGCTTTCGTACCATTTTTTTTTTACCCACTTTTTACAATTTCATACCTATTTTGCTTCTGTTCTTCACTTCTCCACTTTTTCTCAAATCTTTTATCCTTAGATTAATTTAATGTCATATTGGTTTTACTATAAAAAGACTTACTGCTTATGTTTGTTTAAGAATACAGAAGATGAAGAACATTGAAACAATCACAGAGTAAATTGCAATATTGGGGAAAAATATCGCAATTCGATTATTTTCTCAAATCGTTCAGCCCTAAAATACATCCATACATCTACTCTTCTTTTTCCACACAACCAAAGTAGCTGTGATTGGATAGATTCATCACTTGTCTCTACTTCCTACATGACCACATTAGGTCTAATTGGATTAAGTCTGTCAGACATTTTAGTCCAGTTTTTATTTGTTGATGAAAATGTCAGTTAGTTTTGTTTGTTCGTCCATGTGCTCTTGTTTTATTAGTTACTGTCTAATTTTAATCAGGGGAAAAAGGCTGTTGATAAAATCTATGCAGAAAATAAACTGTCAACAAAATCAACACTGATGTCCAAAGCTTGGCCCTCGGACTCGGTGTCTGCTGTCACTTCAGTATGTAATGTTCAGTGAACTGGAAGGACAAACTGGTTTCATCTCCTCAAACCAGGAAAAGAGCTTCAGCTAGGTTAAACACTCGGAGACATGGGCTGCAGTCTGGAGCTGTTGGATTAGTCTAAATGCTTAGGAAAGGAGGTTCAATGCTTCCTTTATTATCTCCTTTAGCATAGGATACACCGGAGTATCCTTTAGGAAAGGAGAGGAGATTATTCTGTCCCACAATTCTCTGCAGCAACAGCATTTATAAACAGCGTGTTATCTGAATTCAACAGAATAATAATGAACAAATCCCTCAGACCATGTGAGTTCCCTCTGCTGTTCATCCTTTCTAAAGTTTACCAAAACCTGCCTTAACTTTCCAGCAGTCTGATTCTCTGAAGAGAGCAGGATATGAGACATTTGATGTTGATTCTGTTTTAAACTTGGTTCAATATGAATCATTTGTACTGTATTAGATTGTGGTCTTAACAGTTTGTGCCTTTCTTTCCTTCAGTTAATTTATTTTCATGCACTGATTGGTGTTCATGTTGATAATGAGAGGACAGATTTATTTACATCCTCACTTCAACATCGGTTATGCACACCTCATTTTTACCGGGTTGTTAATGTTTAAATTGTCTAAAGGAACAACATTGTCATGATACACCAGCTCTTCTAAGATGAGCCTTTTGTAGTCCATCTTCAGAGAATTGTAGTTTCACTGCAGCAGTAACATCCGCCGTCACATGATGACGTAGCGTAGTGAAAGTGTAGTTGGATTCTCTCTGCACAACAGTTTTCCTTTCCTAAGTCCTTCTGAAGTCTCCTTTCCTGAACCTCATGATGTTCTCCATCAGGGTTAAGGAAAAGTGGATAGGAAAGGGCCATCTTGCTCTTTTATATTTTTTACTCTGGAGCTATAGAGTCTCTGTTCCAGCAGCTGAAACTGACTCTTTTCAAAAACCTGTGTGCGCTGATAATGTTACTGGCATGCAAGTTTTTAGAGAGATATGGAAGTTTGGCCAACAACAGAAATATTTGTTATGATTTCCTCTGATGTGGTGAACAGGGAAAAGAGTGAGACTGTGAACAGTCTCAGCCTACATACTGAATCACCTGGAGGACCAGACCAGCTCAAAGACAAACTGGTGGGCTCACCTTGATCTTCATGAAGCTGTGAGGCCTGAGGTCCCTCTTCATCATCATCTTCACTCTTCACGGGGACAGGAGTGAACATGGACATGCTGCTGTCAGCCTCCTCTCTCTCCTCACTGCTCCACACCTCCCCCTGCTCCTCCTTAATGTCTGCTGCTCCTGCTGGAGTCTCCTGCTTCACACTGGAGCTCCTCTCCTGCTGCTCAGGGAGAACCTCTTCTTCTTTGGTCATCAGCTGATGGACGTCTGAATAGGAAAAGGGAAATATGGACTTCTTCATAAAGCTTAAGTTAGCAGAAGGATCCAAACCATGGACAGCAGAACTTTCTAGACCCTCTCATGGGGTGACCTCCAGACTGGAATAAGAACATAAGACAAAATCTTTGCCTCCTTTAGCAGAACATTATACTGATCCTTTACGTGTTAAACTGTGGATCAGGTTTCTCAGCTTCTCTGAGGTGGACTTTACACGAGTACGAATTAGTAAGACTCTGGCGAAATAAACTATCGATCTGGTGATGTTGACACACGGAGACGCGTATTTGTCCATGACTCGTAGCGTGCGCAGTTAGCGTAAGAGAGAGATACAATATGTGCAGTAGCAATGGCTGAAAAAAAGCCCAAAAGAAAAAGGTCAGAGGAGTGAAAAGTGACTACACCTTTAATGCACACTTATATGTATTGTGCAAGCATGAAAAACAACTACAACAGCACGTTAATAACTGCTGTTTTCTGATTTTAACTGGGCACTGTAAGGGATAAAATAACAACAATAAAATCAGCATATGGATCACGTGACCCGTTCGTCTGAGGAAATGGGAAAAAAATCATTAAATAATTTCTTTGAAAAACAACCAAGACCCTGCCAGGGATCCATCCAGCTGTGAAGAAATGTTGCTGGCTTGGTTTTTGAACTCTGGATCTCTCTGTTCACATGTCTGTCTGATGATGACCATGTGGCCTGCACTCTAGATAAACAAAGAGAGCAGGTCATCACTTTGGACTGTTCCTGACTCGGCCCACAGATCTGCATCAGCTGTGTGAAGTCAGGACAAAGAAAGAGTTTGATCATGGATCACAGTCAGCTCTTTTAAGTCGCTTTTACAGACTCACTTTTACAGGCTTGCTTATATGTGATGCTGTCTTTTATCTCTATCTTATTTTGGCTTTACTGTTTGTTTTGCTTTATCTTCTTTTACTCCTTTCTGATAATTTATTAATACTGATATGTGCTATTAATTGTGATTTTATCTTATTGTGTGTATGTATGTATGTGTGATTATTCTGTCCGTACTGTCTTTGTCACTTGGAAGTGTGTAAATTACTAACTAGCTGTGTAAGGTGAAGGGGTGGAACCAGATAAGTTTGGACTTCCTCCTACTCCCTTTAACATGCAAATGACACATTTTGTTGTTTTGCACTTTGGTTGCTGTTTTTACTTTGTCATGTTAAAACATATTTTTGTTATGTTCAAATAAAAAAAAGGGCACAGGACATTTTCTTTCTTTTTCTTATTTGCTGGTCTACTCCATAGATCCAGTAGATATCAGCAAGGTTATTCAGAAGAAGCAATAGCTCCTACCTAAACCACATTTATTTGTAACCTATTGAGGAAAACCCAACATCAAATACTCCATATATCTCAAATAACACCATCTATTCTTAATAATATGGAAAACCAGACCTCTGCTCTTTGCAGTAAATGTAAATGGACATTAGTGTTGTGTTACTCAAGATCAGTCTTGAGACCACATTTTGAAGGTCTTGGTCTTGTCTTGGTCTCGGACTGGCTGGACTTGGGATTTTCTGTCAAGACAGATCAAGACCAGCACTGATCTGCTGATCTTCAACTTCAGTAATGTGAGCACGTGATAGAACAACAAAAAGCTTCAATTCAGGTGATATTTCCCGCTGCGATGTCTGCAACCTTCCGGGTGTTGTGTCTCAGGGATACCCCCCAAACTCTTCAACTTTCGACTGTCTTTTAACTCTATCTTATTTTGGCTTTACTGTTTGTTTTGCTTTACCTTCTTTTACTCCTTTTTGATAATTTATTAATACTATTATGTGCTATTAATCATGATTTTATCTTATTAATGATTCACTTTTTTACACTCTTTTATAGATCATTTTTAGACCTTTTTAATTGTCTTATCTCTTGCTCATGTTTATTACTGTTTTTTATCATCGACACTTATTTTTATTATTTTGTAATTTTATCATCATTGTTCATTTCATCTTTTTATATTTTCTGACCTGATTTCTGCTTTCATCCCCTTTTTTTATTGCGTTTCCTATTCTTGCTGATGTTATATTTTTATGTTTGGTCCTCATGGTCTCTTTTTATGCTGCATGGTTCTTGTATTGTCTGGGTTCCTATTAGGGCTGGGTATTTCCAGCAACTTCACGATCCAATACGTATCCCGATTCTAAGGCCACGATACGATACGTATCCCGATACACGTAAATTGTGAACATTGAGTATGCTCCAAGCAAAATTCTTGACAAGTTTAGTTTTTAAAAAGAAAAAGAACAAGGATGAGTTTTAAGTGGTTCTACAACTTGAGAGACATAAATTCAGATCCTCAAAGATGGTAGACCTAAGTTCAAATTTAGAACATATGCTTCATTATGTAGCTCGTCTTCTATCTTGAACTGTGCCACTGTTAACATTAGCCAAAGTGCATTGACAACAACTGTCAAAATATTTAGGCCGTATCGATTCTGTAGAATCCGTATCGATACACATATCCCAAAGGAGTGCGATACGATATTTTGCCGTATCGATATTTTGACCACAGGCCTAGTTCCTATAAAGTATGAAAAGGGCCTTCAGTAAGAAATCTGGAGTATTAACACAGTATTAACTGTCGCCCCTCTGTCTTTTCACCTAGTCTTGATTTAAGCTGTGCTTTTTGTTTTTACTTCGTTGTGCTCATTGTTTGTTTGTGCTTTATTATTTTGTGCTGAATGCTGTCAAAGCACTTTGTAAACTATGTTTTTAAAAGTGCTATATAAGTAAAATTATTGGTAACACTTTACTTAAAGGTCTAGTTTATAATGCATTGGAAGCACATGCATAAGACGTTATAGTGCATGTATAATGCTTCATAAGTGTCATTATAATGGTGTATAACCATGTATAAGAACTTGTACCAAGGTTTATAAAGTATTACAAGTGTCATATACATGGTTATACACCATTATAATGACACTTATGAAGCATTATACATGCATTATAACGTCTTATGCATGTGCTTCTAATGCATTATAAACTAGATCTTTAAGTAAAGTGTTACCAAACTATTATTATTATAGATGATGGGGGGGGACAAAGAGGGACAACCCGGAAGTGGTGATAATGAGCCTCACAGCAGGACTCTGCTGCTTCAGCAACAACCAGAACTGTTCAGATGGTCAAAAGGATCCTAAAGAAACCAGAGAAACACTCAGAGGGTCCATCAGAGTCCTCACTCCCACACACAGTCAGCTGAAACTGAGTCTTAACGCCGCCATTTTGGGGCTATGGAGGCTGAAACTCACCTGCTCTCTGGAGCTTAATCTCAGGTGTGAGGGTCACAGCCAGCAGTCTCCTCTTCACACTCGGAGGTCTCTCTTGGTCCAGACAGGTGATCAGACAGGTGAGCTCAATGAGCAGCCGCCGCCTACACAGCTGTCATAGATCCTAAAGCGGCGCCATGTTCGGCGCAGACAGCAGGACGGAAAAGTCGTTTTTGGAGAAGAAAACTCTGAACTAGAGAAACATTTCAGCGTCGACTGTGATAAAAGATGTTTGAATTCTCCAGAAGTTAAGAAAAAGAAGGTCGTTGTTCCGTTTATTATCTCCTTCAGCTCCGGAAACACTGGAGCAACCCTTACGGAAGGAAAGGAGAAAGAACCGCCCCATGATGCTTTGCGACAGCAACGTATATAAACACGGAAGTCGCCGAACGCTTACGGAAATGTACGAAGGATGGCTGAATCTCAATCTTCTCCCTAAACCCTGAGCCCTTAAGTCCCTGAGCCTGGAAAGACATTGAGTGCATGAGGCTGCAAGGGCTTGAAGTGCTACAGGCAGGAATAGGACAGCTCTTTGTTTTTATTGACAGCAATCATGAAAGAGATAACATAAACTGCCACCTTTTTTTTCTCACTTTTAATATTTTTTTTTATTTATGTGAAACATATACACCAATATGCAAAGATTTTCAACACCGTGCATATACAAACTTTACATTATACACATATTTACATGTATACATACATACGCATATACAAAAGTACAAAAAGCATCTAAAAATGATCAAACTTAATGATTCCATAATGTTCAGAGTTTTGTTTGTTGTTTTGTCTTCCATTCATTTAAGTGAGCTCATATAATATTCTATTTCCTTTTAAAATTGTTTAATTTTTGGTCATTTTTGTGTCCATTTACACTTACATAAATGTAACATTTCCCATATAGTATAACTAAATAAAGAAAATACATCTTCTGACAGTTTCTATTTTCACTCATGAAAATATAAAACGTCCTTTTCTTTAAGTTGAACTGTGGACCTGGTTTGTGCATTAAAGAGCTGCTCTACACCTGACCAAAATGCACAGCTATATAAACATTCAAAAAACAAATGACAAAAAGTTTCAATTGCATAGTAACAAAACACTGCAGCAACAAAACAGAAAAGTTGGATTTATCAATACTTTTTTAATTTAAGAATAAACTTCATTTTATTTTTGCAAAATATAACAAACAAACACTCTTGATGGGAAACAAAGGTGCTTCTTTACCTCAACAGCTCAAATACAAGCAAGTGTAACAAATTAACAATAAATTCGATTTTTAAAAAAGAGTGGTAGAGTTTCCTCATATTTATTGGTAGATTGTTTGCTTATTAACTACACATACAATATGATCTCTGATGAATATTGTATGATCTCCTCCCCCTTGCACTAATGTCAAGAGACCATAAGTGTATTATTTTTATTTCTAATTTTATTTAAATATTTTTATTTTATTTATTTTAATACTTTTATTTTATTTATATTTATGTATTTTAATTAATAGTTTTATTTTGGTCTATCTTTTCTTCTAATATATCTTTGTCCCTGGTTGAGTTTTTCTCAAAGGCATTAATAAAGTACTATCAAATCTAAAGTAATCTATTCAAACACAATTATGAACTTTTTAGGAGTGACTGGGATTTTATTTTTTAGCGACTGCCAGCTGGTTGCTCCAGGAGACTCCTGCCACACGTCACAACGCAATGAACTCTGGGTAATTCCCTCACGGTAAGTCTGCATTGGTGCCCACTCACAGAAAGGGCTCAAAAAGTCAGCGAGAGATCCCTCACACACTTTGTGATTTGGCAGTGGGACAGTCCTGAGCCCTCACAGACTTTGCAGGAGCCTCAAAGTCAGTGAGTGTGTGAGTGTGGACATTGGGATTGGGCCGATGACTTTTTGTTTAAAGTGTATATATTACAAAAAAATGCGGCAACGTCAGCATTTATACCACTTAAAGTACGATGGAAGAGTATGAAAACCTGCTGGTACTAAGGTCAGAAAGAGAAAATAGTTTTAGAAGGTTGAGATTAAAGTCGACATGACGATAACGACTAAAGACCCGATTTACGATTTTCATCGATTTGTCTCCTCTCAAACCCCCCAAAATCCAAGAGACACAAAAATGACATCAATCAAGTTCTGCCTTTACGTTGTCAAATATATTCCTAAATCAATCAGAATTTCCATCATAAATTAAAGCGTGTCATAAATGTTGATTATGTAGTTCTAACTCAGGCAGGTTCGCCTACATAAAGACTGAAAGCTGAGGGATGTTCACAGCTTGTTAACATGTTTCTCTCTGATCAGTATTTAATCTAATTTTAAAATATATGTAAGCCTATAAAAGTGCTTTTGCAAAACCTGACAGGGGCATCATCATGAAAACTGAGAAGGTTCAGTGTTTATTTTTCAAACTTTGGAACAACTTACAATTTAATTAAAGAGACTGTGAGGAGTTTCTAAGTAATTACAAAAAAACTCTAACTTTTAGATATATGCCTGATGGAAATACACACTTTAAGATGAGTTTATAGCATCAAAATAGGTTATCTATAAATGCTATTCCTTAGCTTCGCGGTCGGGTCGGACAGGGCTGGACTGGCCTGGATACTCAACTTCAGGAACAAGACAATTAAAATAAAACTAGAGCAAATTTATATTATTCAGACACGTCTTAGAGCACCGGGCTGTAAGTAGAGATATATAGCCGGCTACAAAACTACAATACTAAGTTTTCCAAAAATTGCTTGTTGTCACACATCAAAAACTACCGCTACGTAACTAGAAAGAGATACATTACCTCGTGGCTTTGCATCCTGTAAGTTGTTGAAAAAAGAAGTTGTAAAGCAATGCAGAGTTCTGAGGAAGGTCAGAGCTGCATTCATTAGCATCACAACAAACTCGCTCTCGTCTTTAGGTGCATTCCAGTTGTTGTCGGAAGTAGGAATTTCCGAGTTCCGAGTAGGAAACTGCAACTGGAACGTCCTCTGAAGTCTGAATTTCCTACTGGGAACTCGGTGAAACCTCACCACCCCCGAGTTGACAATGGAAGATGGATGCCCCCAGTGTGAACAGTTATTTAGCTCCTGTAATAATCCATTTATTTGCACTTCTGACTGGGGTGTGTCGCTCTAGATCAGCTGTATACATAGTATTGTTAGACTTATATTTACAAAAATGCTGCCATAGTGATAATCACATTCTTCATGTGATATTTGTGAACAACAACACAGGGCGTGCTAACAACAGCTAACAATAGCCTGGTAGATCGGCATGTTTTTTTCAGCCTTCAACTGGAACACCGATAAGTCAGAGATGATGTCACTCCCAGTTCAGAGGAAATACAAACGTCCAAACATCGAGAAGTGTGAGGAAAAGTATAAAACCATGATTTGGAAAAGGTACAGGGATGAGACTGTATATAGATCACTGCAGGTGGATTTAGCTTCTGTTGTTCCTTTGTTTATTTATTTTAGATTATGATTTGTGTTATTAATATTTTGTGTATTTGGTTATGTGTGATTATTCTGTCCGTACTGTCTCTGTCACTTGGAAGTGTGTAAATTACTAACTAGCTGTGAAAGGTGAAGGGGTGGGACCAGATAAGTTTGGACTTCCTCCTACTCCCTTTTGAACATGCAAATGACACATTTTGTTGTTTTGCACTTTGGGTGCTGTTTTTACTTTGTCATGTTAAAACATATTTTTGTTATGTTCAAATAAAAAAAAGGGCACAGGACATTTTCTTTCTTTTTCTTATTTGCTGGTCTACTCCATAGATCCAGTAGATATCAGCAAGGTTATTCAGAAGAAGCAATAGCTCCTACCTAAACCACATTTATTTGTAACCTATTGAGGAAAACCCAACATCAAATACTCCATATATCTCAAATAACACCATCTATTCTTAATAATATGGAAAACCAGACCTCTGCTCTTTGCAGTAAATGTAAATGGACATTAGTGTTGTGTTACTCAAGATCAGTCTTTAGACCACATTTTGAAGGTCTTGGTCTTGTCTCGGTCTCGGACTGGCTGGACTTGGGATTTTCTGTCAAGACAGATCAAGACCAGCACTGATCTACTGACCTTCAACTTCAGTAATGTGAGCACGTGATAGAACAACAAAAAGCTTCAATTCATGAGATATTTCCCGCTGTGATGTCTGCAACCTTCCTGGTGTTGTGTCTCAGGGATACCCCCCAAACTCTTCAACTTTCGACTGTCTTTTAACTCTATCTTATTTTGGCTTTACTGTTTGTTTTGCTTTACCTTCTTTTACTCCTTTTTGTTAATTTATTAATACTGATATGTGTTATTAATTATGATTTTATCTTATTAATGATTCACCTCTTTACACTCTTTTATAGATCATTTTTAGACCTTTTTAGTTGTCTTATCTCTTGCTCATGTTTATTACTGTATTTTATCATTGCCACTTATTTTTATTATTTTGTAATTTTATCATCATTGCTCATTTCATCTTTTTATATTTTCTCTCGAGCTAGTCTTGGTCTCAGATAGTGTGGTCTTGAGCTCAACACTAATGGACATATGTTTACTGTTTTGGGGAGTATTGTTTGGTTTCAAGGTTTTGGAGCAATGCAGGAGCTGTGTAAAATGTTCTGACTTAAAGTTACGAAGGATCCAGGTCTCTTTATATTACCTTCAACACATTATCTATGAGTAGATCTGATTTCAGACTTTGTGACAAACTTTTGTTTCTGTTAAGAGAATGCATTTTAAGCAGTGGATGAGTGACAAACCTCCCACTGTTACACAGCAGTACTAAGAAATGTATAAAGTTTTACTCTTAGAAAGACGAACTGCACGAATGAAAGGGTGTGATCGTTTGTTTGCAGTTAGTTTGTATGCCCTAGACGGCACTTTAGATGAACTGTCAGCACGTAATGTGCCTTTTTATGGTTATCATCTGTCCATATGTAAATATAAATGTTCTTTATTTCGACAGCTCTTTACAACAACCCTTTCTGTGAACCATACTGTTTAAAAAGGAATAAGCTATTATAATCAGTCTTTTAATTCTGTTTTCTGTTCAAAATGTACTTATTATGTCTTTGTGCGTTTGATTAATTTAGTGTGTGTGTTGTATGTGAATTGTGAGGGTTGGTGGGATTTTTTTATTTTAATCTGCTCACAACTGAAGTTGAAGTGAAGCAAGAAACTTTTTGTATGAAAGTGTTATACAAATAGACTGATTAATTTAAATAAAAACAATAATATACAATCAAAGCAATAAAATACAATAAAATAAAGAAAAAGTTAAAGTGTTGACTTGCTACTGGCCCAGGTCAGAATAATATGCATTTTGGCCTTGGAGCAGCAGCAGAAAAGTTTTGGTCACTCCAGCATTTGTTTTTGGCACTTCTGCAGAAGTTTAGATCTTTCCTTTTTTTCTAAATATAATTGTTCAATTTAGGTATGTTTATAAATACATATGGATTTTTAAAATTTATTTTTATTAATTTTGTTCACCTATTTAAATTCAATTGTTCGATCCATTTGTTTTTGTTTTTCCTTAACATCACTTTGTCATTGTATCTGTGTTCTTCCATATTTTACTTTTACTGTACATGATCTGGAGATCACACAGTGCATGTATATGGTGATGGATTTAATCTCCTTAGAGCTATTACTAAAGCTATACTTTATTTTCATTTTTTCCTAATTTAATCACCAAATAATGTATACAAAAAATAAAAGTGAACAAAGAGATATGTGCATATCAAATTATAGTGTTGGTTTACTAAATTCTATGCATAAAGTAGGGCTGGGAGATATGGCCTAAAAATAAAATCCCAGATTTTTCCTTTCAAAACAAACAAACAAAAAAAACTCCAAGTGATACAAAATGTCATGAATCAAGTTCTGCCTTTATTTGTTCAAATATATTCCTAAATCAATCAGAATTTCCCTCTTAAATTAAAGTGTGTGTCATAAATGTTGATTATGTAGTTCTAACTCAGGCAGGTTTGCCTACATAAACACTGAAAGCTGAGGGATTTTCACAGCTTGTTATCATGCTACTCTCTGATCAGTATTTAATCTAATTTAAATAAATAAATATAAGCCTATAAAAGTGCTTGTGCAAAACCGGACAGGGCCGCCATCATGAAAACTGTAAAATTTCAGTATTTATCTTTTTTCAAACTTTGCAACTACTTGCAATTTAATTAAGTAAATGAAAAAAATCTCGATTTTTGTATTTTTAAATCTGAAAATAATTTAAATTAATTGATTTAAAGCAACATAAAGCAAAAATTAAAAAGACAAAACTTGACAACGAACAAACAGAGACAAAAAAGGGAAAAAACAAGGTGGTAGAGAAATAAGCAAAAAAGAAAAACAAACTAAACTCTTTATGTTCCTGCCTGTCAAAGCACTTTGTAAAGCTCTGTTTTTAAAAGTGCTGTACAAATAAAGTTTATTATTATTATTAATGTGTTATATTCACTCCAGGAGCTGATGGGAAGTACTGTTAACATCACGTCATCATACAAGAGCAGTGCTGCACCAACCAAAGTGCTTGGTACCGTCCCTGGTGGAAAACCAAAGTAGCCTTTTAAGGTTGAGCCGAGTTGAGCTGATGCTCGTTACTAATCAAACCTGGTGTCTATTTTTCACTGACTCTCCTGTAGTCACTGTCACCTTCAGATGTCTTTTCTATGTCCTTAAGAGAGGGCCCACATAAAGTTTATCAGGCTGCTTTTGTCCAGACTTTCCTCCTCCCAGACCAAGGCCAGCAGACTCCAGATTATCTTCTGTCTTATAGAATTATCCTATAAGATCATCCTGAGATCTGAGGTGTGCTCGAAGTGAATTTGTCCTGATAGTCGGCTCAGAAACGGGTCAGAGCTGATTATCATAAATATCAGACTTGTTCAATATTTACGATCCAAAACAACGTGTGGAGAAAACCCACAAATCCACTGAGTCATGACTCTGTGGCCAATCAAGAACAAGCTGATCGAGGAACAAGGAAGCAGGCGTAAAGAAAAACAAACAACAAACAACAAAGAGGTTTGAAACGTCAATGAGTTTTTACCTGGTTAAATAAAGGAGATTGATTGATTGATTTCTTTTGTTCTTTCTTTCGTTCTTTCTTTCATTCTTTCTTTCTTTCTTTTGTTCTTTCCTTCTGTCATTCTTTCTTTTATTCTTTCTTTCGTTCTTTCTTTCATTCTTTCTTTCTTTCTTTCTTTCTTTTGTTCTTTCTTTCTGTCATTCTTTCGTTCTTTCTTTCTTTCTTTTGGTCTTCTTTTGTTCTTTCTTTTGTTTTTTCCTTCTGTCATTCTTTCGTTCTTTCTTTCTTTCTTTTGTTCTTTCTTTCTTTCTTTTGGTCTTTCTTTCTTTTGTTCTTTCCTTCTGTCATTCTTTCTTTCTTTCTTTTGTTCTTTCTTTCTTTCTTTTGGTCTTCTTTTGTTCTTTCTTTTGTTCTTTCTTTTGTTCTTTCCTTCTGTCATTCTTTCTTTCTTTCTTTCTTTTGTTCTTTCTTTCTTTCTTTTGGTCTTCTTTTGTTCTTTCTTTTGTTCTTTCTTTTGTTCTTTCCTTCTGTCATTCTTTCTTTCTTTCTTTTGTTCTTTCTTTCTTTCTTTCTTTCTTTTGGTCTTCTTTTGTTCTTTCTTTTGTTTTTTCCTTCTGTCATTCTTTCGTTCTTTCTTTCTTTTGGTCTTTCTTTCTTTTGTTCTGTCTTTCTGTTGTTCTTTCTTTCTTTTGGTCTTTCTTTCTTTTGTTCTTTCCTTCTGTCGTTCCTTTTTTCTTTTGGTCTTTCGTTCTTTCTTTTGTTCTTTCTTTCTTTCATTCTTTCTTTCTTTTGCTCTTTCTTTCTTTCTTTCTTTCCTTTGTTCTTTTTTTCCTTTGTTCTTTCTTTCTTTCTGTCTTTTGTCCTTTTTTTCTTTCTTTTGCGCCATCTTTTTTTCTTTCTTTTTGTCTTTCTTTCTTTCTTTCTTTTGCTCTTTCCTTCTTTCATTCGTTCTTTCTTTCTTTCCTTCTTTCATTCGTTCTTTCTTTCTTTCCTTCTTTCATTCGTTCTTTCTTTCTTTCTTTTTTTTTCTTTCTTTCTTTCTTTCTTTCTTTCTTTCTTTCATTCGTTCTTTCTTTCTTTTCTTTCTTTCTTTCTTTCTTTCTTTCTTTCTTTCTTTCTTTCTTTCTTTCTTTCTTTCTTTCTTTCTTTCTTTCTGGCATGCAGCTGAACCGTGAATCAGCTGACATCAGGAGGGGCATGACGGTCCAAAAGATTCTGAAACAAGTTCAGGTCTTTAAGATTCAAAAACACGGCAGCTGGACTGTGCTGAGTTTTGGGAAGACGTTTCACTTCGAGGATCTCCTCATCTCCAGGATGATTTTCATGAAAATCAGAAGCTTTAGTGACTTCATGTTAAATGCAGAGAGAGGAAAAGTAGAACAAAGTGCTTAATATGTTACCCTTACATCTGCATTTAGATCATGCTAATACTTAGCATACAGCTTTCTTAAAGAGACAGTCAGGGTTTTTATGAAGCGAGGTTTCTGTTAAAATACTCTGCTGTCAGATTCCACTGACGCCATCTTTCATGTTTTATCTCTTATTGTGTCTTTATTATCTTTTAGTCTTTCTGTCAATCTTTTCTTTACCTCCCACTGCTTTTAAGTCCATCCTCTTTTATTTAATGACATTCGTCTTCTTTGCTATAACATAATATTAACATAAATGCAGTTTCTTACTTTTAACTCTGATTTTAGCTAATCTGTGATTCACCTTTTTCACTTTCAATCTTTTCAAAAATAACCTTTGAGGCTTTAATTGTTCACGTCTGTTCTTTTTAATAACTGTTTTTTTATTCTTAAATCTTTTATTCTTATCATTTTATCATCATAATAATTTAATCTTTTTATATGTGATGTCCTGCTTTTGCTTTCAATCAGCTTTTATTGTCTTACAGAGCTTTTGTTTTTAGCCTTTATTTCAGTCCTCATGGTCTCATTTTATGTTTTGATGCTTCCTGTGACATTTGGAAAAGGTCTCTGACACCTGAAGCCTCAGTTACTCTCCTCTGAACTTTCATTGCTCGTCTTTCACATGTGTCTTTGTGTGTTTCTGTAAGAGTGCCTTTGAACTGAGCTTCCTGTTTTTGTTTCCTTGTGCTATAATTTTTTAACCTTATTGTTTTTTGTCAAAAGACTTTGTAAGCTTCTGTTTTAAAAAGTGCTATATAAATAAAATTATTATTATTATCATTACTATCATTACTATCATTATCATCATCATTATTATTATTATTATTATTATTATTATTATTATTATTATTATTATTACCTTTGCCAAGAAGGTTATGTTTTTTTGTCTGTCTGTGAACAAAATAACTCAAAAAGTTGTGGATGGATTTTGGTGAAATTTTCAGGAAATGTTCAGCATGGGAAAAGGAAGAACTGATTCAATTTTGGTGTTGATCCAGATCAGCGTCTGGCCACCATGACAAAAAATGTGATTTCTGTGAATAACTACTGAACTAAAATAGATATCATTATGAATCCAGTTGCTAATGTTGTAATGTATGTTTTCATGTTCAAGGAATCTAAATATTTAGATGAAATAAAGGTAGGACTAATATTTATGGTGAAAATCACAATATGGGAGAGGACTGTGGTGTTGGCGGAGGTCTGCGCTCTCCGAGTGCTTTTCTAGTTATTATTACTATTATTATTAACCAAGAAGCTTCTTGGATAAGAAGTGAAACGTCTTCTGAAAACTCAACACAGTCAAGTTGTCTTGTTTTTGAAACTTAAAGATAACCATGACTTGGATGAATGAGAATCTACACGGATGAAGTTCAAGTATTTTCGTCTAGGAATGACTTTTGCCACATTCTGAGCAACATAATGGTTTCTCTGCTGCATTAAATGTTGCTAATCACCCATGATGTTCAATGCCTTTACCACATATTGAACAACTGAACATCTCCTTAGACTCAGAAAACCGTTGATGTCCCTGTGGACAATTTTTGTTTGTAGCTCCCACACAAACACAAACATTCAGATACCATGACATACATTGATAACATAGACTTATCAGACATAAAATTCCCGAAAACACAGAATAAATAATAATCTGAAAATAATTAGGCTAACCATGAAAACATTTTCTTTGCTTAGGATACACTTTTCATTGGTTAATAATTCATATCAAACCCCTGCCCGTGCCTTGTTAAACTGTGTGATAGTTATAGTTTTAGCTCAAATATTTCTAATGTTGGGATGTCTCCTCCCCTGAGTGTGTGCTGGCGTGTCGTCTTAAATGCGACTGTCGAGAAAAGTGTCTATTACAAGTTGTACAACTAAATGGTTTCTCTCCTGTGTGGATCAACAGGTGTGTTTTTAAAGTGCCTTGGCATGCAAATCCACGACAACAGAATAAGCATATGTATGGTTTCTCTCCAGTGTGGGTCAACAAGTGTTTCCTCATAGTTCCATTGTCTGCAAACCCACGGCCACAAACTGAGCAACTGAACGGTTTCTCTGCCAAGTGAAGAGCCGAGTGCCTTCTTAAGTTTCTGTTATGACTGAAGGTTTTGCCACAAACTGGACAGCTGCACCGTAGCTCTCCCGTGTGGGTGGCACTGTGTATTTTTAGACTTTCACGTAATGAGTACGCTTTACCACAAACTGAGCAGCTGAATGGTTTCTCTCCTGTGTGGATCACTAAGTGCTGCTTCAGACGGTCCTTCTGAGCAAAACTTTTACCACAGACGGAGCAGCAGAATGGTTTCTCTCCCGTGTGGACACGTGAGTGCTGGACCAAAATGTTATTTCGAGAAAATACTTTACCACAGACTGAACAGCTGTGTCCTTTCTTCCCTGAGTGTGACAACATGTGTTTCGACAGAGTTCCAGGGTGGAAAAATGTTTTACCACAAACTGAACAGCAGTGTGGTTTTTCCTCTGAGTGGACTCTCATGTGATTTTCAACATCTCTCTGCCACAGAAAACCCTTCTGACACACTGAGCAGTGGAGCGGTTTCTCCTCTGAGTGACGTTTGATGTGCTGCTTTAAATGTTTCTGACGTTTGTATGTTTTACCACAAACGGAGCAGTGAAGCGGTTTCCCTTCCGTCTCTCCTCCCGTGTGTCTCTGCTGTCCCTTCTCTTGTTCAAAGACTGGAGCACACCCAGACAAGCTCACTGATGATTCCCCAGGGATACACGCCATGTCACTTGGTGCTCCATCTTCATCTTGAAGGTTTAAACCTTCGTCAGTCTCCTCCCACTCAGCGCTGTCATCAGTATCTGATCCGTCACAGATTGAGATCTTCTCTGGCTGTGAACGACAGCCTCCACTGTCCTCTCCATCAGCTTCTGTTTTCAAATTCTCTGCTTCTCTGATGTCCTCAGTTTGGTTTTCATGAGGCTGGAAGGACTGGTATTCATCTTCACTCTCCTCCTTGATCCTCACTGGGACAATATCAAACATGAACGTTCTGCCATCAGCCTCCTCCGGCCCTCGGAGCTGCCCTCGCTCCTCTTGTTTCAGACTGGAGCTCCTCTCCTGCTGCTCAGAGTGAACCTCATCTTCTTTCACCATCTGCTGATGGACATCTGTGGACAAAAGTGGGGGACATTAAGCCTGAAAAACAACCAAGAAGCTTCTCTTAAAATCGGATATGTGACCTTATCAAAGGTGATATCAGGTGAACCTTTAGACTGTGCACAGCTCAGACTTAAGACAGATGAGACCATGATGTGTTTTAAATGGGGGGGCATGTTTGTCTTGCAGGTTTCTTTTGGAGGGACAGAGATTAGGGATGGGAATTGATACGATTTTACTGATACCGATGCTGTTAACGATCCTGCTAATCGATCCAATTCTTTAGCGATTCCCTTATCGATTCCTGCAGATTTTGCAGGTGAGCAAATATTGGTCTGATTTTCAGTGGCAACAATGTCAAACACGTCACAGCATAGATATCTGCTTCTGCAAGTTGCTGGTGTTTTCACTCACTTAAGGTTGTGTAGTTGGTGCAATGAAAATTAAGCTACAATTCTGATGCTTCTGAACCCTGTCAGTGGAAGGAATTGATAAGCAAAAAGATTAATGAAATCGATTGTTTGATGGAGCTGTTAACGATTCTCAACTGGAATTGGTTTTCGATTCCCATCCCTACAGAGATCATTAATCGATCCTTTAGATTCTTTAACACTGTGGCTCTGACAGAGGAACACCTGCAGCTCACACAGTCTGAGCCTCCACTGTGTCCCCAGAGCTCTGATGAATCCTGCACAGAGCAGCTGTTAAGGCAATCTAAGAAATTGTTTACATTTATTTGGCAGCAGTTTATGTCTTTCCCACTAGATGGTGTCAAAAGGATCAAGTCTCCTAATGGTACGGCCACACCGGACACGAATTTGCAAAGACGCGTGTCGAGATTTCACACAAAGTCAATGCAAAGACGCGTCTGGACGCAGATTCGCCCCGGGCGGCGCGTTGGACCCGTTTGGAGCGTCCGCCGCGTTTGGGGCGTCAAACACCTCTATGCTCGAGTTGAAAATATTTAACTTTCGATGCAAATTCGCATGATGCTGTGCCGCGGCAGCCAATCAGCAATGACATTCCCCCCCGATGCCATTGATGTGATGACGTGTGATGCTGCGGCCACCTGCTCCGGCTGAAACCCCTCTGAAAGATGGAGGAGAGGTTGATCTGCGCTGTTTGCCATCATCCGGAGCTACACGATTGACGTGTGTACTCTACAGAGACCGGAACAAAAAGGAGCAGGCTTGGCTGAAAGTCTCTGAGGAGACAGGTTTTGAAGGTAAGTTCTGTAAATATTCGTTTCCAGCTGGATTTGCCTGCACGGGTCATCGCTGAGTCCGACTGGTTCCAGCTCTCTACTGCCCCTGCGCATTGACGCGCGTCGCCCCTCAGCTTGTCAAAATGGTCCAGCGTCCAGCCTCGGGCGTTACGCACGGTGCGTCACAGGCATTACGCGTTTAAATTCGCCAATTCGCGTCCGGTGTGGCCGTAGCGTTAAGCATCTGTTCAAAACGGCGTATTCTCTTTAATTTCCCACATCCATTTTTACCTTGTGTCACTTTGCTATTATTTATTTTAATCATGATTTTAATTGTTTTTATTTCTCTGTAAAGTGTCCTTGAGTGCTGAGAAAGGTGCTTTAAATGAAATGTATTGTTATTATTTCTATTTGAGGGTGGGATGGTTAATCTGGCATGGAAATATTTGAAAAAGTTTTCAGAGGCAGAACCTTCAAAAACAACTGCTGCTGCTGATTGGACGATTGTTCTGTCAGTCACATTCATCACAGACCAATCATATCAAGCCACAGTATGACGCGGCAGCTAGATCCTGTTGTTAGCCGTTAGCTTGAATGGTTCAGTCCTTAGACTATCATCTTATACTAAGTTATTCCACACATCTGCATCACTTACCACTTATGTGTGACCTGAACCTCGTAAACCACAATTCCAATTCCAACCAAGTTCTCCTGATAAACTTCTAAGGAGAGCAGATTTCACCAGGTATCACTGAGTAACCATGACAACCACAGACCAACCAGCATCGTCGAACTTTCACATTCTCTCCCGGTTTAACAGCAGTGATCCCCAGCTTTTCCAGTTTCTCTGAGTTGATCATCCATGAGCACGACCAGTGGAGACACCATTATCACAACAGGGTTTGGAGACCTTCACATCTTTTCCACGACCAGAGGAGCCAGTTAGTAAATTAAACTGTTACTGAAACTGATCAGGAGAAGAGCAGAACATCGCTTCCTGTAAGAAAAGCTTTGAGTGACATTTTCAACTCTTCTTTTGAAGAAGGAATTGAGTCAATTTCTGATAAAACTGCAGATATTTCCACACCCACAGACTGCTTTGCTCACTGACATTGCTTCAAACATGCAGTCACTTCCTGCTGCTTCTCTTCTCTGATTGGGCCGTCCAGCTTTTTGTCAAGTGAATTCACTGGAGACTGAAGCTTGGCAAGATGGATGTGTGTTGTTTCAGAAAACAGCTCAGGCAGGTCCTTCAGCATTGTAAGTTAAAGGATGGTAAGAGTATTAACAGTGTGACACTGGTGGTTTTAGGTCTGACACATTTTAAGATTTATCTTTTCTTCCTTTCATTGTTTAAACTCATAAGACCATCTGATTTAGATTAAGATGATTGGATTTGAATATAGATCATCAATATGTTTTATCATTTCAGTAGTTAAAATTAGATAAATGCATATGCTCGAGTTGAACTATTGCTGTTACATCTAACAGCAAAATCACAGTATGATTCAAAACCCTAAAAACCCACACCTCGCACCAGAATCATGTTGATATAATTATCAGTTAGACATTTATTGAGAGCAAAAACAGCTGTTTGCTAATGGCAGTCGTCTGGATCACCACCAAAATCCAATCATTCTCAAGTTAAAACCATGACTAACATCGGGAACAAATGTCAGCAAAATCCATCCAGTAGTTTTTGTGTAAAGTTACTGACAAAGAAACAAACAAACACTACCAAAAACATTACATCTTTGGCAAAGCTAAATGGATTAAACATTTAAGCATAAAGCATGATTTATAACAAGTGGGTATAAAACTGTTTAAGATTAAATTGAAATGATTTAAATCATTTAAATAAATGAAAGAGTTTCTTAATGCATTTGATTAGTTAATTCTGTAATTTAATATATTTATTTAAATGGGTGTCAATAAGTCTATTGATTTTGTACCTGTTTAATGACAGCCTGATTCTTTGGGGGGTTTTTTTGTTTTTTTTTCTGCTGCTTCAAAAGCAAAAAAAATCAAACTGTTGTTTCCAGAGTGTTCTGTTGATCTCCAGGCCTCGAGTAAGTTATGATCCCAGGAAAAAGGGAAAATGATCTGGACAGCAGGTGTGTATGGGAGACATTTTGAAGTGTTTAAAGTAGGGATGGGAAATTGTCCCATTTTCATCTTTAATCACATATACAGTCTCCCACAGCTATGAAGCTGAAACACAGGAATTCAGAGATGACTGTGTTATGTAACAGTGGTTTAGTCTTTGCTCTGTCCGACTTTATTCCAACTGTTTGTCTTTCTCTTGTTTCATTTATTGTTTGATTCTTAATGTTCTGAATGACCATGTTAGGAGCGTTTTGGCTGATGGTTGCATGTGCACGTTGACAAATTAGTTAATAGGCATGTTTAATGATCTTGATCTCAGTACCTCTCAGAATATCCTCTTTCTTGTGTTTGTTTTTTTTTGGAATCTTTTTCTAAAACATCCGATTAGTTTCACTGCTCTGCTGATGATCTGATGATGTCCAAATCTCTGCCATCGAGAAGCAGACCTTCAGAATCAACCATCAGCTGCTCACATGTTCAAAGATGCTCAAACCTGCATGGACTTGAACGTGTTTGAGTTTGAATGAAGGTAAAACTGAAGTTTTTGTTCTTGGACAGCCTAACATGTTTGATGAAACACGTTCTCGGCCCTGCTCCATGAACTGAAGTTTTATTGAAACTAAAGCTCATGTCTTTCTAACCTCCAGGCTGCAGCTTCTCCTCACAGGACAAGAAGACATGAGCATCAAACACCAGCTTCAGCTTCATCATCGGCTTCCTGAATCTGAGTCTGTCCACTCCTTTTCGAGTATCGAATGGAGTCCATCAAGGAGGAATTCTCTCGCCTTTATTGTTCAACTTAAACATGGATGATCTGTCTAGACAGTGAAATGCCTTTAAACTGGCTGCATGGTGGGGAACAAACTGATTATTAACATGATCTATGCTGATGATTTGGTGGTACTGTCTCCATACAGCGCTGGCCTACAGCACTTACTTAGAGTCTGCTCTGAATATGGGAAGTTGTTTGATATAAATTTGAACTCTCAAAAGAGTGTGGTCATGATTTCCAGAACTAAAGATGATCGGAAGCTTACATTTCCCTCCTTCTTCTTGGCAGGAGATGTTTTAAATGTTGTTAATAAGCATAGATACCTCGGTCATTTAAGAAGGGATGATCTGTGTGATGATGACGATGTACAGCGCCAGTGTCGTATGCTTTATGGGCATGCCAACATGCTGGCACGTAAATTCCACATGTGCACTGACGATGTTAAAATTGCTCTCTTTAAAGCTTATTGCACACCCCTCTACACACCCCACCTGTGGTGAGAAAGCTTCAGGTGGTGTATAATGATGCTTTTCACATTTTTCTTAAACTTTGTAGGCGGGCGAGTGCAAGTGAAATGTTTGTAACAAATAATGTGCCCACCTTTCATGCTGTGCTGAGGAATTTCATGTATAAATTCATGTGTAGACTGATGAAGTCAGACAATGCGCTGATATCACTCCAGGGTTCCTACAGCTCAAGCCAGGTTAAATTCAAGATGTTGTAAGACTTTTTTAAGGCCATTTGAAATCAAATTTAAGACCAAGTCGACAACGAACCACAATTGAAACAAACAAAACAAACAAACAAAAACAGCACATGAATTGCCTGGGTTAGAAGCAATTTTAACCCAATGTTTACTTTAAATAAAACATCACTATTTACCTTCTTTTTAACCCCGTTTTTACAACTTTATGCCTATTTTGCACCCATTCATCTTCTTTTGGCCACTATCAGAACCATTTTTGGAATTTTTACATGGTAATCAAATTTAATTCCCAATTTTGCTGCCATAATCAATTTTCCTAAGCCACTTTTGGATTTTTTTGCCAATTTTCCCCCATTTTTTCCCCTCTCTCCGGGCACTGTAGGTAGAACTGAGACATGCGTCTGCTCTAAAAGATCCGGGTGCAACCACATCACTGTTTTGTTAGTTCTGCTATTGTGATTACACGATGTTGCCATGAGAGTAAATCTGTGAATTATTTTTGAAAAATAGATAAATTTTACTAAATATTTTTTTAGTTCAGTCTAACATAAATCTTACTAATGTGGTCAAATTTTTAAGACTTTTGAAAATTGGATTTAAGACATTTTAATGCCAATTAAGGCCTTATTTTAGAGTTATGAATTCAATGCCTTTTAAGACTATTCAAGGATCTGCGGGAACCCTGTCACTCGCTACATCTCCTGCTTTTGGACACACTGGAGAAAATGTCTCTATGTTTTTTAATTACCTTGAGATATGCCGAGTTTGGATACCTAGGCTATCCCTGTTTTGTTGTTTGTGCATGTGTCTTTTTGTTGTATGTCTTTCTTATGGACCTATCTGAGTCTGAAATAAAGTCTATCTATTTAGGACAGACTTCAATTCAAGAACACTAGGATCATCATTATTTTAAATCAGTGTTACTGGACATGAAAAGAGGAGAAACCCCTCCAGCTTTAGGAGATCTTCAGTTCAGGTCCACTTTGGATCCACTGGTGCCACACAAACAAAGACAGAAGATGTTTTAAAGGCACATTTCACACAGTAAAGGAGTCATTTCTGGTGTTTGTCAGTTTGTTGAAGGCAGAAAGAGATCAAACCTGCTGTGTGGAGCTTCTGTGCTCCATCCTCCTCCTCTCTGAACAGACTCATGTCCTCCTCAGCAGCTCCTCTCCGTCTCTGGACACTTAGCATGCTAAGCTAAGCTAAGCTAAGCTAAGCTCAGGAGCTCCAGAGGACTGCTGCAGATGTTTGAGGCTGAACATGGATTCAGACAAAGATCCTCACAGGCTCTTCAAGCAGCTTAGAGACACACTGGAGCTCCTGAGCTCACAGCAGGCCGTCTGGATCCATTCTTCTTCTCTGTTAGCACAGCTAGCTTCAGTTAGCACCAAGGCTCTTCTTCCTCTTCCTGTCCGTGACGTCATTTCCGGCCTCGTCCCTCGCCTGCGTGTAAGATGTCCGTCTGTCAGGATGTGGGAGCTGAGCTGGAGCTGCAGAGAGCAGGTGGGTTCACCTTCACTGCTGCACACAAACATGTTTGCTGATCATGTTTCAGGGAGCAGAGCCTTTAGCTCACAGCTAACAGCTAACAGCTAGCAGCTAGCTCCTCCCTGGAGCTGATCCCTCTGGTCCAGCTCTGTAGTCTCAGCGTAGGTCAGATGGTTGTGCAGTAGTCTCTTCAGTTATTACCGTAATAGATCAGGTCTCATGAACATGTCTTTGCCACTCTCACCTGAGCAGGTGAGCAAAGGCAGCAGCTGGAGCAGCATCAGGGTTTTCCAAAAGCTCCAGCTGCCAGCTGAACAGCTGAGCCCTAAAATGCTGTGGACTGTTAAATTATTTCTTTCTTACATGTTCAGGGTCAATGGTGTTATTTTTTTTATTTACCTCCCTTGATATGTTTCCAAAATGAAGGACGTTTATTTTTCTGCATCGTCTTTTTGCACCTGTTCGTGAGTTTGTACAAAAAATAAAACACGCGCACTGTTGGAGCTATTTGTTTATTTTTTATATTTAGTGGTTTATCTTTAATTTGGAAGTAAGTTGAAGTATTAGTTGTTAGATTTAGCTACATTTTCCTGTCTTATAATAAATTTAGGTTAGACTTTTGGGGTTGAATATATGAATAAATATATATATATATATATATATATATATATATATATATATATATATCATATATATAGATGTTTTGCATATTTGTTATTATTATTAGTTTTGCTTGTCTGGTAATATATATATATATATATATATATATATATATATATATATATATATATATATATATATATATATATATATATATATATATATATTGGCTAGTTATTTGTTTTTCCATAATTAGATGTTTTGCATATTTAGGTAGGTGGGTGACAGGCGGCCAGCATGCACCGGGTGGGCGATGGTTTTTTACCAGCGTGAGAGAGTGATCAGCCAGCCCTTTGTTCTTTTGTTTGCATGTTTGCCAAAGAATAAACCATTGGAAATCGCAGGACTTTTGGACATTGGACTTCTTTTGCCTGCGTAAATCACTTCCCCATGGTGCATCAGTGATCCATTAAGTTTGGTTAAAGTTTCAGCTTGATATTTCGATTTTTTCTTTGAGTTTTTTTAAACAAGTGGTCACTACAAGCACCAAACAACTGCTCATGTTGATCAGATGAATTTACACACTGATGTGTGACTGATGTCAACACAACAACCAGTTTGAGAAGGAACAGAATGAAGCAAAGAGCTTATCCCGTCCTGCCCGTCCCTAACAAGTCAGATCCAATGCTGAATTAAAATCATAATGCATACCAGCGGTTATTATTCATGTAATAATATAAACACATGGGTAACAGCCTCATTTACAAACTGCAGTAAATCGTTATAGAAAAATAAGACTCCACAAACGCAACCCAATTCTGCACGTAAAGCTCCAAGAGAACAAACTAAACACACTAGCATTAAGTTAGAACTACAGAAAATGTAAATGTAGTTAGTATATGTTTATTTATGTATTATACATGCAATATACATAAATATACATAAACATGCTAAATGAAATGTGCACGTCTGTTTTCATAAACATCCATCTCATAATTAAGTCGACCAAAACAATAAGCTTCTCCATAACATATCTGTTCTAAACATTTTATGTTTCTTAAAATTATTATTGGCATATTTTAATAAATCACTGTTAGAATATACAAAATTAATATTACTTATATGTTATCAAATTACTTCGGTATAAAACCATATGTTTGATTAATTACTCATATGAATCTTTTAATACTTGTCTATATTGCAGTTTAAATATTTTTATTTATTAAGTGACATGCAGTCTGCTCCAGATCTCAACCCCCAAAAAACAGAAATGCAACAATCAGACCAATGAAATTCAAATTTTCCACCAAGGATTTCAAAACATTGAGGAGAACTGAGCTTTGCAGTTCAGAATCAGTCTGAAGATTTTTTTTAAGCTAAAGATCAGAGAGCCTAAAAGCTTTCTGTCTGCACTCAGTCGGATCTTTGGGAACAACAAACTGCAGGACGTCCGGCGTCTGAAGGTTTTCTGTTCCATCCTTGTGCTTCAGAACAGAGGAGAGGGAGTCTGGGAGCTTTAAAGTGCTCAAGAATCCAAAAATCAGAGCAGAACAGAGAGAGAGGAATATCATTACCACTGTTTGATCTCATGAAGGAACGTTGGTCTTTCTTCCAGAGCGTGATGATTTTCATTCTTGTCTGCAGGCGTCCATCAGGTGGAGGTCAAAGAAGAGCAGGATCTGCCTGAGCAGCAGGAGAGCACCTCCAGCCTGAAGCTCACAGAAGGAGCACGAGTGAAAGAGGAGCAGGAGGAGCCAGAGGAGGCCGATATCAACATGTTCATGTTCAATATCGTCCAGGTGAAGGTGGAAGAGGACGACCAAGAGGACTGTGAGGCCTCCCGTCTCCATCAGAGGAGTTCTGATCAGACAGAAACAGACTGTGGGGGGGCAGGAGGGACCACACACTTCTATCCTCTACAGATGTCCCCTTGTGACGAGACCCCACACCTTTCTGGGTCTGATACTGATGACAGTGCTGACTGGGAGGACCACCAGGAAGGTCCGAACCCTCTGCAGAATGAAGATGGAGCTGTTAGGGATTTAAACGTTGACACCGCCGAGACATCAGTTAGCTCCTCTGAATGCTCTCCAAGCTTTGGACAAATGGAACCAAAGCAGAGACATGAAGAAGAGAAACCGTACATCTGCTCCGTTTGTGGTAAAAGATACCCAGGCAGCATCAATTTACAGCAGCACATGATCCGTCACTCATCGGAGAAACCCTTCAGCTGCTCCTTTTGTGAGAAAACTTTTATAAAGAGACCGGAGATGTTGAATCACATGAGAGTCCACACAGGAGAGAAACCCTTCAGCTGCTCCATCTGTGGTAAAAGATTCAACTTCAGTGGGAATCTCAGAAGACATTCTTCTGTCCACACAGGAGAGAAACCCTTCAGCTGCTCCGTTTGTGGGAAAAGATTTTCTCATCCTGAAAATTTAAGGGAACACTCTTACGTCCACAAAGGTACAAAATCCTTCAGCTGCCCAGTCTGTGGGAAAACGTTCTCTAGAGGTGAACACCTGAAGAGACACTCTTCAGTTCACACAGGAGAGAAACCGTTCAGCTGCTCGCTGTGTGGGAAAGGATTCACACAAAGTGGATCTTTGAAAGCTCACGCTGTGACCCACACAGGAGAGAAACCCTTCAGCTGCAGTGTCTGTGATAGAAAGTTTTCTCGGTTATCATGTTTGAAAAAACACAAATGTGTCGCTAAGAGCAGCAAAGAAATAAACCCTTAAAAGGATTGAAGAGATTTATCTGATGGAAAAACTGACTCATGTGATTAAACTGCAACAAACAGACGAAGGACAAATGAAGAGTAAACAGAAATCAGAGCAGCAGCACTGGAAACAATTATGAGAACACTGGTGGATATGTATCTATGTATAGTTTAAGAGGTGGAAATACTTTCCTCTGTGTTGTATTGAATTGTTTTCATAAAAAATAAACATAAAGCAAAAAAGATGGTTGGATCTTTAATTTTAAAAAAGACTCTACAAAACTCTGATGTTTAAAATGTGAAAAAATAAAACAAAATAAAATGTTTAATTCACTTTGCCAAACAAAGACTGTTTTCTTTGGAAATCACATGTTTTACACTCTGTTGTGTTTCAGAACGTATGTGACACATGAATGCTGAAAAATATATGCACATGCACAATCAGATCTTAGGGACACGCTGCTATATAAAAAGTATATAAAAACTAATAAAATTCAGTAAAAAGAAAATACAGGACCCTACCCCACCCACGATCCACTTACACAAAGACATAAGGTGAGATTCTTACAAAACATACAGAATTAGAGGACTAAGGAAACAGATAGATGATAAAATCAGATAAAAATACCATAGAATTTGAATAATAAATGCAAAATAAAATCTGCTGAAGTACGCTAAAGAAGAGAAAATCAGTTAACAGAATAAAATTTGAACAAAAACACTGAACTGAAATAAATGAATAAAGCAACTGAGGATTTAAATGAATAGGTAAGAATGATTATTGATAATAAATATGATCTGGAAAAAGCCAGTATAAAAAGTTGGATGTTAATGTTAATATTAGATTCATCTCTCTGTCCATGGTTTTATTTAAACATCCTCAGTTAATATCTTTACAGCCCAGTGGCGATTGCTCTAAGACTGCAAGGGAAGCTCAGCCTTACCTAAAATGTCCCCAAAAAAGTGTTGATATGTCCTGCTGTGTGTACATTTCATTGACTAAATATGCTCTAGAATACCTTCATCTTTTGTTCAGAATCAGCTACTTATCACAGGTAACTGGAGCGACTTCCTTCTCATTCATCCCTGCAGCGTCTCAGAGCTTTAACACAGTCGGACGCTGAGCATCTTCTGACTTCGATGGGGAAGCGTAGAGTGGGTTGTTCCACTGTGGAAACTGGACGGTCATTGGATAAACGCTGGGCTTTGTCCCGCCCATCGGACGCTCAGCGTCTCTGGGGGTCTATGAGGCAGTGGGCTGGCCTGGACGCTCGGCTTCTGCATGATGATTGGATGATCTGTCTGAGGCCGAATCCCTTTTTGATTGACAGTGAAATGAGCCAATCAGCGATCTTGAAATATAACCCTCCACCGGAGCATCTTCTAAGTTTTACATTCAGTTGTTCTGGAGAGGAGCCTCTCCTGTTTAAAGAGGCTCAAGTCTTACACCCACAACACAATGGACCAAGACCGTTTAAGCAGTCTAGCTCTGCTGGCCATTGAGAGAACACTGGTAAAATCCCTGGAAAAGACACCTAGTTGGTACGACAGGGTCACAGATCATTTTCTTGAAAAGGAACGGAGGGTAGAATTTACATTTAAATAAATAAACAAATTTATGATGTATAGGCCAGAAAAAAATGAGCTTCCCCTGCTTGACTGACCAGCAGCCACCACTGTTACAGCCATATAGGCATGAGGACCCTCTTAAGAAAGAGATGCCACATCTCAAAAAACTTAAAGGTGCTGTGTGTAGAAATTGGCATTTTAGCGCCATCTAGTGTTCAGATGTTGGAATGAGCCCGTCTGTTTCTAAAACATCACATCACTAAGAGACGAGACCAAAAGACCAAAAACAGGGCATCATTTACAGCAGTTAGCAGGTGAGGGTTTTTATTCATATTTGTGATTATTATTTTATAGATTATAGGTCGATTTAACAGCAGCAGCACTCCATCCAGCTTTGACTATCCAACCCCCACTCCCTCTCACCCAGCCATCACCATCAACAAGCAGCAGGTGACTTCCATCCTTCGCCGGGTCAAACCACATAAGGCCTACGGCCCTGACAGGCTTGGAGGCAGGGTGCTAAGGGACTGTTCTGCCCAGCTCAGAGGAGTTTTCTGCAGACTGTTCCAGTCCCTCTTAGAATCAGGAATTGTCCCCAGTCAGTGGAAGGAATCCACCATCATTCCAGTTCCCAAGAAGGCACCAGCTAGGGAGCTGAAGGACTACAGACCAGTTGGCCTGACGTCTGTGCTGTGCAAATGCATGGAGAGGGTCATGTGTGACCTCTTGACCAAAATGCTGTCGCCCAAAATGGATCCCCTCCAGTTTGCCTACAAGTCTCACTTTGTTGAACACTGCCACTAAACATCTGGACTCTCCTCATCCTCACACCAGGATCCTATTTATGGACTTCTCCTCTGCTTTTAACACGGTGCGTATAGATGCCCTGCTGTGTGCCCTTTTAGATCTCCAGGTTCATCCTACTCTGGTTTTATGGATAAGCAACTTTTTAACAGACGGGCCACAACAGGTGCTTTTTAACAGTTTTAAATCAAACAAGCTGGTTTTAAATACAGGCGTACCACAGGGGTGTGTTTTATCACCGGTTCTTTTTTCTGTCTACACCAACATCACCTGTGGCTGCGAGGGCATGGACCTTTTTAAATATGCTGATGACATGGTCCTGGTGGCTCACCTGGCTGATGCCGCTGCTCTGGACAAGTATCAGCAGGCTGTGAAAAACCTGGCCCAGACATTTGACCAGCTCTCACTGGAGTTAAATGTCTCCAAAACAAAGGAGCTGTGCTGTGGGGGCAGAGGAGAGGCAACAACAGCCCTTTTTCAGCCACTCAGCATCCAGGGTCAGCTTGTGGAGCAGGTTGAGTGCTTTCAGGACTTGGGAACTGAACTGGACAGCTGCTTCTCTTTTTCACAGCATGCAGACTCAATTTTCAAAAAAAGTCAACAACGCCTCCACCGCCTCCACCTGCTAAGGAAGCTAAGGACTTTTAATATCAGCACCCATGTTTTAACCCTGGTTTACCAGTCCCTCATTGAGTCCATACTCACCTTCAACATCTCCTCCTGGTACAGCTTCCTCTCATCCAAACACAAAGTAAAACTCACCCGCACAGTTAACCAGGCCAGCAAAATCACTGGAGCACCACAAACCCCCCTCTCAGAACTGTACACTCGGTCTGTGACCAGGAAAGCCTCCCTGATCACAGAAGACCCCTCCCACCCCCTCCATCACTGTAGGAGCCTGTCAAAGATGAATTTCTATCTATCTATCTATCTATCTATCTATCTATCTATCTATCTATCTATCTATCTATCTATCTATCTATCTATCTATCTATCTATCTATCTATCTATCTATCTATCTATCTATCTATCTATCGGATCGTCGAGCTGCATAAGCAAGGCCTCTCGCAGCGTGCCATTGCTGCTGAGGTTGGACACAGTAAGACAGTCATTCTACATTTTTGGAAGATCCTGAGCATTATGGAACAAAAAAGTCAAGTGGTAGACCCAAAAAAATTACACCTGCACTGAGCTGGAGGATCTGATTGGTTGTCTGTAAAGACACAGGGCGGTCCTCGACCCAAATTAAGGCCCTTACTGGTGCCGACTGCAGCGCAATAACCATCAGACGGCATCTGTGGGAAAAGGGTTTCAAAAACAAAAAACAAATTCAAAGACCTCGTCTCCTTCAACGACACAAAACTGCCCGTTTAGACTTTGGAGCATCAAACATGGGACACTGAAAGGTGGAAAAAAGTTTTATCCTCTGATAGAAAAAATGTAACCTTGACGGTCCAGATGGCTTCAACGTTACTGGCATGACAAGGAGATCCCACCTGAGATGTTTTCTACCCGGCACAGTGGAGGGGGTCCATCATGATCTGGGTGCTTTTTCATTCAGTGAACACTGGAGCTTCAGGTGGTGCAGGGTCGTCAAACGGCGGCTGGTTACGTGCAGATGTTGCAGAGGGCATCCCTCATGACTGAGGGCCCTCGTCTGTGTGGTAACAGCTGGGTTTTTCAACAGGACATCGCTGCAGTTCACAATGCTCGCTTGACCAAGGACTTCTTCAGGGAGAAGAACATCACTCTTTTGGACCATCCCGCATGTTCCCCTGATTTAAATCCCATAGAGAACATTTGGGGATGGAGGTCAAGGGAAGTTTATAAAAATGGCCGTCAGTTCAGACAGTTGATGCCCTTCATGAAGCCATCTTCACCACTTGGAGCAATGTCCCCAAAAGCTTCCTGGAAACACTCTCATCAAGCATGTCCAAACCAATTTTTGAAGTTATTAACAAGAACGGTGGAGCTGCTCATGACTGAGTCCTACTGAGAAACATTTTTGTTCTGGTTTGGAGAGTTTTTTGTCATTTTTTGAGCGATGGTCTTAAACTTTTGATCAGCTGATAAACAGCCTATTTCAGTTTACTTGTTGTTTTCAATAAATTACTTTTTCAAAATGCTTTTTGTCACACTCCCCCTTCTTGCTTTTGCATATTGTAGCTCTATTTAAAACCTCATTAAGATCCAAATGTGCAAAATGCATATTCTAGACATTTTTCAACTGGTCTTAAGATTGTGATCAGGTCTGTAGGTGTGTATTCATGTTTATTGAAGTATGTATTTCGTCATGCCGACCTGGCCCTCACCACACTCCTGCTCTACAATGTTAAGAGTGAATAATAGTAATAGTTTTTAAGTTTGAACCATTATTGCATTTTTTCTTTAAATTATCAACACCAGGGAAAAGAGGTAAGACGGATCCTCTGTGGTTTAAAGATTCACTCATTTTTATTCGCGACTGTTGCCTGAATTTAAAAAAAATCCAAGCCTGGCTCCAGGAGAAATAACTGCAGACCTTCCTCACTGAGATGTTAAAAGTGATGTGAAATGTGCCGTCACGAGTCAGTCAGACATGTGAGCCGTGCTGTGGACTGATGATCTTACCTGCCCACACTGTGCTGTCTGAAGTCATGTGGAGTGAGGGTCCCTTAGGAAAAAATTCAATAAATTACTGTAAAATCTAAAAGTTAAGAAACACAATTCACTTCAAACTTTCTTCAGAAGTGTAAAGAATTTATTGAAAAAGTAAAAAATGTAACAAACTTTGTTAATTCCATCAACCTTAAGATCAGATCAAAATATTAACAAAAATCAAGAAAAACACAAGAATGAAACTATAAAAAATAAAAGACCATCATGCTAAATGATAAAGTGATGTGAGGCATTTTTAAACGTTACAAGTGTGACCTTTACACACTAATCAGGTTCAAAACCAGATCTGAAACCTCTACAAGGCCTGTTAGAGTCCATCCGTGCTTTAGTAAACATTCTTAATACTGAGAAAAACTACTGTTTTAAAGG
Source organism: Scarus forsteni (assembly GCA_036419115.1). Lineage (NCBI taxonomy): Eukaryota > Metazoa > Chordata > Actinopteri > Labriformes > Labridae > Scarus > Scarus forsteni. The sequence continues at coordinate 540,459 of JAZDUH010000133.1, read as the reverse complement.
TCAACAGTACAAGCTATCTGCACATTTAAGAGTTAAAGCTATGGTCTACGATTTGGAAGCTTGGTACATCTTAATAACACTGTTTATAAGGCCGTTATGGTCCTAAGGTCCGATCTACACAATATAAAGACCAAAAAGGATGAAAAAAATCCATTCAGTATAACCGCTGACCAATCTGAACCGCCGTTTGGTCAGTGAGTCCGCCCAAATTCCCCTGTCTCCCCTGCTCTGCACCGTCTCGCCCATGGTCCCGCCTCCTCCCCACTACCTTTCTCATGTACCTGTGAGCAGCTAGCTGCACAGCTACTGAAGCATCATGGAGCCGGGAGGCTGCTTCTGTTACCCTCCACATCGAAGAGAAGGAAACGTTAAAGTTTGGAGGAAAAGGCTGAAGTAAGGAAGAAATATGAGCAATACAGGTCCCAACGGAGACTCAACATTGGAGAATCGTACAGTAGAAAAAGCTGCAGAATGATTTGGGATTGTTGAACACTGCGCCGGCCGCCGGCTACCGAACGGCCGGCCGCAGCACGGGCCCACGGCTGGCGAGCACCGGCCGTTCCGCCCCTGGTTGAACATGTAATAACTTTGTTTACTACAGTGGAAGATGTCTGCTGAATAACTCTGGTTAGTCTGTGCCTTTACTGGCTAATGACTGAATGTTGTTGGTCGGAGTGGGTAGGCTCTGTCAGTAGATTTTAGCATAAGTCAGCCACGCATCGTTAGCATTGTAAACTGAGCTGGTGTAGACACGCCGAGAAAGATAACTCCTCGCCCACAATCGGCTCCGCTCTGGCGACGCCAGACCCGCTTCGCCGTCGGTCCAATTGAAATGGCTACCACTGTGTGTTACAAGGGGATGACTGTCGTGTTTGTTACTTTCAGTTGAGCTGAGCTGTTTTTGGTTGTTTTTGGTTGTTGCTCTATCAGAGGGGGCGTGTTGTTATGGTGACACGAGCTGGGGGGCGGGATCTTGGATCACTGAGGGGAGGGGTGAGTGAAGGGGGGGCGGGCTGCGTTTTTCAAATCTGTCTCAACAGCCAAACTGGTTTTCAGATCGTAGACCCTAGCTTTAATAAGTGATTAACCACAACATGTTCACCTTAAGTTTAAGGTCAATCAAAGGTCACATATCAAACATCACGGGTACAATAAAAAAAATTAGTGAATGTATTATGAGAAATACTGGTGCATAATATAATAAATGAACTCAGTACAAAAATATAAAAAGAATAACGTACAGAAAACAGATCCAGTCCATCTGCTGACCGTTCTAGCAGAAGAGCATTTGTGAGGTCACACACTGATGTTGGACGAGAAGGCCTGGCTCTCAGTCTCTGCTCATAAAAGGTGTCCTATGGGGTTGAGGTCAGAACTCTGTGCGGGCCAATCAAGTTCTTACACACCAAACTCACTCATCCAGGTCTTTATGGACTTACTTTGTGAACTGGTGCAGTCCTGTTGGAACAAAAAAGGGGGTGTCCCCGGACTGTTCGTATAAAGTTCGAGCATGGAATTGTCCAAAATGTCCCAACAATCTATCTATCTAAATATTTTAGGAAATCAAATCAAAATGTTAACAAAAAAACTTATTTTCTTAAAAGAATATGAAGCAAACATTTCATTATAAAAGTAATCATTTTTCTTCTGCTGTTCCTGTAACACTCACTCAAAAAGCCTCAAAATTAGGGCGTTTTCACATTAGGTCCACTTGTTTTTAACCGTGCTGCGGTTCGGTTCGCCCCCCTCCCCCTTCACAGCTGGCTTGCATTCACACTTGCAACATCGAACCATGTCCGGGCCCACTTGTGTATTTACTCAGTTTGAAACAGCAGGGGGCGATATGCACGTAACTGGTTACCAAACCTGCTACGGAGGAGAACGAAGAAGAGGCTACCATGGTAACCATTTCCAACACCAGACAACCAATGTTTACGTTTCGCTCTCTTCTACATTTTCCTTCAAGTGTGTTTTTGTATCGTGTTTGAGACGGCATCAGCGACCTTCTGGACCCTCGTAAATCATCGTAATCCTCAACCAGAATAAACAAATCGACAAATTGAGTAAGCAAAAGATTCAACCGCGGGATTAACAGGAAATAATGCATCAAAAATAGATCGGTTCAGACCACTTTGTTTCACACCAGTGAAACCACACCAAATGTAGGGAGATGGAGCGGATCCAGACCACTCCTTCATGAAGGTCTCGGACCGGCTGATTTGGTGTGCACCAAAGTGCGGTGGTTGCATTCACATTGATACTAACGTACCAAACCCTGGCCCAAAACTTCTTTGGTGCGCACTAAATATGGTTGGTGTGAAAACACCCTTAATCACTAATAAAAAAATACACTCCAGCTGCCTGGGCTCTCCAAACCAAACTGATTTTTAGACAATGACCTAAACGATGACCTACATATATAATCAATATGTACTAGAGTACCAGAGAGTTAGAGCTCTTCTCTATTATTAAGATTATTATTAAACATCATTAGGTGTTGCTCTCAGTCATTATCATCTGCAGTGACACTCGGCTCTACCATCATCTCTGCAGCATCAGCTGATTTCATGTTTCCACTGTTGGTGCTGCTCTCAGCAACACACTTGTGCTTTTTAACTTGTTGGCGCGAGGTAAACCTTTTACCGCAAATGTCACAGCTAAACGGTTTCTCCCCCGTGTGGGTGCGGGCATGTCGTGCCCAGTTTCTGTTATGTGCAAAGGTTTTACCACAGACAGAGCAGCTGAAGGGTTTCTCCCCTGTGTGGGTGAAGGAGTGCCGCTTCCAGTTTGTTTCATTTGCAAAAGTTTTCCCACAGACAGAGCAGCTGAAGGGTTTCTCTCCAGTGTGCACTCGCTCATGGATGACTTTGTCTTTTTCATATCTGAACGCTGCTTCACAAAAGGAGCAGGGGAAAGGTTTCTTTCCAGCATGGCCTTGTTCATGTTTGGCCAAAGACGAGCTATGAGTGAACTTCTTGTCGCAGTAGGAGCAGCTGAAGGGTTTCTCTCCTGCGTGGATTCTCATGTGGGCCACAAGCTCTCCTCTCCATGGGAAACTTTTCTCACAAACAGAGCAGCTGAAATGTTTTTCCACAGAGTGACGCAGCATGTGCTGCTGCAGGTTTTGTTTCCCGGGATATGATTTCCCGCAGACAGAGCAGCTGAATGGTTTCTCCTCTGTGTGGATTGTCATGTGCCTTGAATATTCTCTCTTCCAGATGAAACCTTTCCCACAAACAGAGCAGTTGAAAGGTTTCTCTGCTGAATGACGGAGCATGTGCTGTCTTAGGTTTTTCTTTTTTAAGTATGTGTTCCCACAGACAGAGCAGCTGAATGGTTTCTCTCCTGTTTCTGCTCCTTTGTCCTCCTGCTGTTGTTTCTTTTGTCCAGAACATTCTGAGGAGCTAACTGATGTATCCACAGTGTTACAGTTCCTGCCACGTACAGCTCCATCTTTGTTTTGAGGAAGGTTTGAACCCTTCCTGGGTCCATCAGTCTCTCCCCAATCACAGCTGTCATCAGTGTCAGATTCAGAGAGGGTTGAAGTCTCCTCCTGAGCTGCAGGCTGTGGGTGGAGGTTTTGGGCCCCTCCTGATCCTCCACAGTCGTCTCCATCAGCCTCTGAGTCCGCCTGTTTGGTTTGTCTCTGCTGAAGATGTGAGGACTGATATTCTTCATCCTCCTCTTCAATCTTCACTGTCACAATATCAAACATGGACGTGCTGTCAGCCTTCTCTGAGCCCTGAAGCTGCTCTCTCTCCTCACTGCTCCACACCTCCTCATGCTCCTCCTTAATGTCTGCTGCTCCTGCTGGAGGCTCCTGCTTCACTCTGGAGCTCCTCTCCTGCTGCTCATGAACTTCTTCTTCTTTCACCGTCACCTTAAAGAAGTCTGCAGAGAAAAATTGAGAAGATTAAACTGCAGAAGTAACTTTGATGTTCCAGAGAGGGTTTAAACCATGAAAACAGGACTCCAGACTGAACTGTGTCTATGAAACAGCTTTATTTTGAAATCCTCATGGCACAAAGCTCAGAGGAAATCGTGAAAGAGGGTCATCGAATCAGCTCAGAACATCGTTGGAAAACCTATAGACCAATCCTGAGAAACACCGGAAGTTGTTGAGCCGCCATTTCTGCGGTGGTAAGTCTGGCAGCTGGCATACATATGACAGAGAGTGATCAGGAGAGTGGACTGAAGAAAAATCGATTTCTTTTTTTTTGTCGCCATTAAAACATGCCAGGACGATCTGGGACAGCGTGTGCTGTTTTAGGCTGCCACAACAGTAGTGTCTAACATCATCAATCCAACTATTCATCCTGCTCTCACAGCCAGTCAGAACTGTACTTTACTGTACTACAGCACTGCTGTACTGTCGATAGTAGTGATGCCACAAGATGGTCGCGCCCATAAAACAATCGCAAATTAATTATAATTCTCAATTACATACTATATTGTTCTTACATTATTTTATATCCATTATTTGTATTTTATACGACCAGCTCTCTTTGTGTAACTATCATGTAGTGATACTCCCTCCTGTTCAGTGCCATCACGTAAGTAGCACATGGCTAATTGAATATGTATGAGTAGGAGCTGGTTAGCTTAAGGCTATCCAGGCTAACAGCAGTGAGGACCTAAAGCTAATGGAGTAATAAACAGCAAAACGACAGCTCTAAACTAACAAACGGAGGACAACACTCAACTGTAGCTGAACCAGAGAGTCCATTTCTCACAGCTGGATGTTAAAGTTTAAGGGGAACAAAGATCGACTTTGTAAATGGGTGAGTATTATTATATTATTATTTTTTAAAATCGATATGTAAAATCCTTTATCTGTGAAATACAGTATATCAAAAGTTTTAGCCCTTAGTTTACAGTACTCTTGTAGTTCTGTAACGTTTTGATTACAAACGTCCATGCCGCTGTCTCAGACAGTAGGTGGTAGTAGACGCGCTGTTCCACCACAGCACTAATGGCAGCCGCTGATAATGGCGGCGCCCACAGATCAGTCGTAGGATTGGTCTGTAATCACATTATGAAAGGTTTATGTTGGCAGCTCAAAGCTGGGGATGACATTGTATCCAGTTTGAGCCGTGAGCAGAAGGAGGACAGCACCTTCTTGTGAAGAAAACTCCCATCATAAAATAACAGGTATTCCTGTAACCTGGATCTTTTTTTCATAGCTCATGAACAAACGTGTCTTGAACAGATATTAGTGTCACTTTAAGCAGATCAACACCAACCAACTGGAGTTCCAGCTGTGTTAGCATCGTTAGCTAACAACAAAAACAGCAACACACTCCAAGATGATTTCACACAAAAGTCAACTTCACAACATGTCAACATGCAGAGGGTGGATGAAACCATGAATGTGATGATTTCAAAGAAGAAGAAAGATCCTAAATTCTTATTTTAGGTATTAATGTGCTGCTTTTACTTCCTGTTCATGTTCCAAGTAGCCATGTATGTGGACAGGAACTCCAGGTGATGTTTCCAGACTGGGAACTCACCATTAGATCAGGGTCACTGATTCTTTGATATGTTTTTGAAAAAAGAAATCATACCCGAACTGCAGTTAAAAGACACTAAGTGATACATTCTGTTTTTATCACAATGTTTAATAAAAGGTTGATCTGTTTTCTTTTGAAAATAGAAGCACTTAAAGGTGCTATGAGGAGAATCTTTTCCCGGCGACATAAAGACTCTGCTACCCATGAGCACACGTGGCGACTGTCGTAATGCTGCATTCCAGTAACCTCGGAACTGGGAGTGAAATCATCTCCGACTTATCGGCCTTCCAGTTGAAGTCGGAAAAAAACATGCCGCTCTACCAGGCTATTGTTAGCTGTTGTTAGCACGCCCTGTGTTGTTGTATGAAGAATGTGATTATCACTATGGCAGCATTTTTGTAAATATAAGTCTAACAATACTATGTATACAGCTGATAAACTAACAAACGGAGGACAACACTCAACTGTAGCTGAACCAGAGCCCATTTCTCACAGCTGGATGTTAAAGTTTAAGGGGAACAAAGATCGACTTTGTAAATGGGTGAGTATTATTATATTATTATTTTTTAAATCGATATGTAAAATCCTTTATCTGTGAAATACAGTATATCAAAAGTTTTAGCCCTTAGTTTACAGTACTCTTGTAGTTCTGTAACATTTTGATTACAAACGTCCATGCCGCTGTCTCAGACAGTAGGTGGTAGTAGACGCGCTGTTCCACCACAGCACTAATGGCAGCCGCTGATAATGGCGGCGCCCACAGATCAGTCGTAGGATTGGTCTGTAATCACATTATGAAAGGTTTATGTTGGCAGCTCAAAGCTGGGGATGACATTGTATCCAGTTTGAGCCGTGAGCAGAAGGAGGACAGCACCTTCTTGTGAAGAAAACTCCCATCATAAAATAACAGGTATTCCTGTAACCTAAGTACTGGATCTTTTTTTCATAGCTCATCATCAAACGTGTCTTGAACAGATATTATTGTCACTTTAAGCAGATCAACACCAACCAACTGGAGTTCCAGCTGTGTTAGCATCGTTAGCTAACAACAAAAACAGCAACACACTCCAAGATGATTTCACACAAAAGTCAACTTCACAACATGTCAACATGCAGAGGGTGGATGAAACTATCAATGTGATGATTTCAAAGAAGAAGAAAGATCCTAAATTCTTATTTTAGGTATTAATGTGCTGCTTTTACTTCCTGTTCATGTTCCAAGTAGCCATGTATGTGGACAGGAACTCCAGGTGATGTTTCCAGACTGGGAACTCACCATTAGATCAGGGTCACTGATTCTATGTTTTTGAAAAAAGAAATCATACCCGAACTGCAGTTAAAAGACACTAAGTGATACATTCTGTTTTTATCACAATGTTTAATAAAAGGTTGATCTGTTTTCTTTTGAAAATAGAAGCACTTAAAGGTGCTGTGAGGAGAATCTTTTCCCGGCGACATAAAGACTCTGCTACCCATGAGCACACGTGGCGGCTGTAGTAATGCTGCGTTCCAGTAACCTCGGAACTGGGAGTGACATCATCTCCGACTTATCGGCGTTCCAGTTGAAGTCAGAAAAAAACATGCTGATCTACCAGGCTATTGTTAGCTGTTGTTAGCACGCCCTGCGTTGTTGTATGAAGAATGTGATTATCACTATGGCAGCATTTTTGTAAATATAAGTCTAACAATACTATGTATACAGCTGATCTTGAGCGACACACCCCAGTCAGAAGTGCAAATAAATGGATTATTACAGGAGCTAAATAACTGTTCACACTGGGAGCATCCATCTTCCATTGTCAACTCGGGGGTGGTGAGGTTTCACCGAGTTCCCAGTAGGAAATTCAGACTTCAGGGGAACGTTCCAGTTGCAGTTTCCTACTCGGAACTCATAAATTCCTACTTCTGACTACAACTGGAACGCACAAAAGACGTGACCCAAGCCAAAGCGTGTGTTTGTTGTGATGCTAATGAATGCAGCTCGGACCTTCCTCAGAACTCTGCATTGCTTTACAACTTCTTTTTTCAACAACTTACAGGATGCAAAGCCACGAGGTAATGTATCTCTTTCTAGTTACGTAGCGGTAGTTTTTGATGTGTGACAACAAGCAAGTTTTGGAAAACTTAGTATCGTAGTTGTAGCCGGCTATATATGGCTACTTACAGCCCGGTGCTCTAAGACGTGTCTGAATAATACAAATTTGCTCTAGTTTTAATTGGCTTGTTCCAGAAGTTGAGTATCCAGGTCAGTCCAGCCCTGTCTGACCCGACTGTGAAGCTAAGGAATAGCATTTATAGATAACCTATTTTGATGCTATAAAGCTCATCTTAAAGTGTGTATTTCCATCAGGCATATATCTAAAAGTGAGACTTTTTTGTAATTATTTAGAAACTCCTCACAGTCCCTTTAAATAAAAGTCCCAAAGGATCTGAATTGTTGGTTTTTTTGTAACATTTTTAGCAGCGTCTGAACTTCACTGGATGCTTTTACTTTGAAAAGTCATTTCTGTGTCTTTGCAGTTTTGTTTTTTTGAGGAACATTTGACTAAAACTGTAAAACCGTGTTTTGACTCTTCAACACTCTGACAGCTTCTGAGTCCAACACTCATCAACATGAACCAGCACACGCCTGGTTCCTCACCTGTAACTAGGGATGGGTACCGAATTCAGTACTTTAAGAGGTACCGACCGAATTCTGTAGGTTCTACCGAGTACCGATTCACGTAAAATCAAACGGTGCCATGTTTAGGTACCTAAACGCATCCTTGTGACTGTGAGGGAGTGGAAGAAGCAGGCATACTATTGGGTAGAGTAGGTGAATTTCCATACCGGACTTGAACGCAGCACAGCAATAACATAATGACGTCAGCAGCCGTGGGCTCAGTCAACAAAGCAAGCATGGCTGAGAGAAAGTGCTCTAAAGTATGGCTCTACTTTATTAAATGTGATGGAGATTGTGCTCGCTGCAATATTTGTGACGCCAAGTGTAAGGCCAGCGGCGGACATACTTCAAATCTGAGGAAGCACCTGGTGACGCACAAAATTTTCCTTAAAGCTGAAGAGTGCACAATTTTTGATAGCCTCAGATCTACGAGCACAAAGGATTCATTCAGCACTGTTAGCACGCCTGTGTCCAATGGAGACTAGTCGTCTGCAGCCAGAAACACAGGAAAAGAAATGGCTTTAACATTTGGTGATGGCAGCAAATGGGACAAGGAGGATACCTGGTCCAGGTAAATAAGCCTCGTGTTTAAGGTGGTATTAGCTTGGCATTTTAATGTGCCTCAGTTATCATTATCAGGTCGGTTCCTCGTACTTTGTAACGTTAATGTAAATGCTTTTTTTATTTACAGCTCTGTCTGACCCATTGTTAAACTGCCCTAAAGTTAAAGTGAGGGCTGCAGTTAATTTATTAAGTTGTGGTTCATTTTAGTTTCTGGTTTTCATGTTGAAGACATTTTTGGAACAACTACAATGTTACAATACAAACAGCTGAATGTTGTTTTGATATATATCTGTCAAATTTTATATATTGAGAAATAAATTTACATTGAAAAACACTGAGATCTTAATATTAAACAAATTAATATTTATTACCCCATAAACACACGCAAAAGTACCGAAAACTGGTACCGCTGAGTACCGATACCGATTCCCAGGTACCGGGCATCAGTATGGTATCGGTTCAAATGTGAAAGGTACACATCCCTACCTGTAACATGAGAACACCTGAAAACAAGAGGAAACTACCTACAGGTTAGAAGTCACGGAGGAGCAAAGAAGTCCGTGAGAGCATCCAGCAGCTCCACAGCTGAGAGGAAGAAGAAGGCTGTGTGTTTGTCAGAGTTAGCTGAAGGTAGAAAGAGATCAAACCTGCTGTGTGGAGCTTCTGTGCTCCATCCTCCTCCTCTCTGAACAGACTCATGTCCTCCTCAGCAGCTCCTCTCCGTCTCTGGACACTTAGCATGCTAAGCTAAGCTAAGCTAAGCTAAGCTAAGCTCAGGAGCTCCAGAGGACTGCTGCAGATGTTTGAGGCTGAACATGGATTCAGACACAGATCCTCACAGGCTCTTCAAGCAGCTTAGAGACACACTGGAGCTCCTGAGCTCACAGCAGGCCGTCTGGATCCATTCTTCTTCTCTGTTAGCACAGCTAGCTTCAGTTAGCACCAAGGCTGTTCTTTCTCTTCCGATCCTTGACGTCATTTCCGGTTTCGTTTAACTTTTGTCAAAAATCAGAACCACAAAATATTTATTAATTCAGCCTGATGTTGTAATTTTGAGAATTTTATCACTTTTGGAGTTTTTTAATCAAATTTTGGGTGTTTTGTTTATAACATGTTACAAATAAATGCAAAAGAGTTCTGAAACGATACATAAATACTAGTATCTGCTTAAAGTACCCAAATAAAGAATTTGAATTCTAGGATATTATAAAATTATAGAGCAGGACTAATCAAATAAATACACTAAGAAGCTAAGATTTGTAAATCCACATTTTTATTGGTGACTAAATAAAACCAAAGTCAGGACAACTTGTCCAGAAAATTCTAAGCTCAATCAGGTAACTCAAATTACACTTTAAGTGTGTTTCATAAATCAAATTCAAAATAAGAAAAAGGTCGAGGACATCCAGCAAAACAATTAGGCCTGATGCATTATTAAAGAATGTAGTACAAATATAGATCAATACATTCATAAATAAAATCAGACTAAGTCTTAAATATGCCATTCCTGTTGTCACCTGGGCTTTGTTTGGTTTGACTAGAGACACATGTGTGAAGTGACACGTGCCACTGCCATGTACGGGTCCTCCAGCTGGACAATATCAAAATGTTTGTGTGCTATGATTAATCTGTGATTAATTTTTATAACGCATTAATTTGCGGTGTTATTAATTAATCTAATTAATGCACTAAAGTGACAGCCTTAATAAATACCCTTAACACAAAATAAATTGTATAAATAAGTCGCTGATAAAAATGACAGTAATAAATTACTAACACAACAGCCAACGTCAAACATTTTAAACATTAACAGTAACTAATTAACGCTGTACTTGTGTGAGTTAGTTTATGTGTCTTATTTTGAAGGAGAAAAACGGAAGTGTTGCTGTGTTATTGGAAGTGACGTGAAGGTTTTGAGCAGGGCATTAAAGTTGGAATGTTAATATTGGCATGTGATTAGCTGTCATTATGTTGGCATTATTTTCAGTTTCTACATTTTTTATTATTACTTATTTATGAATTTGGATGTCTGTTTGTTTGTATATTTATTATTGTATTCTTTTTGTTCTTTTCTCTCTTTATTTATTAAGTTGTGGTTGTTGTTTTATTTTTTTTCTATTGTCCAGCAGTCCTGGCTTTCTGCTTCTGTTTCTCAAGAAATGTATTATTGTCTATGAAAAATGAATGAATGAATAAAAAATTTTTTAAAAAAGTTGGAACGTCTGGATGAAATCTCCCTCGTGTTGTTTACATATGGCTTTACTGAAAAAAAAAATGATGTAAATTACTTCTAACTAGTGATGTGAATTTTTCTTGTAGTGCCATAAAGTAAGGAGTATTGGAGTATTGAGTATTGTTTGCTTTTTGAAATCAAGTGGTGAATAATAGAGGGTTGTATGAATGTTATGAGTGTAGTGTATACAAGTCAGGCTCAAAAAGGATGATTTTTTTTGTTTAAGGTGTAATTTGTGGACCCCAGAAAAAAAAGCTACTGCATATTTGCTGTAACTAATGGTGGATCCAAAATAAATCAAATCAAACTCTTTACATGAGCTTCATTTACACGATTAAAAAAATATATACAGAAATTATTGAAGAGAACAGTTTGGTATTTGCATTTGTAGTAATTCTATTTGGTCATTACTTTACATTTGAATTAATGTGAGCTATGTGAGTTATTAGAAATAACTACAAAAAATTTGATTAATTTGAAGATTTGTGGCGCCTCCTGGAGGCCACGTCCACCTTAGCATTTGCCTGAATTGCCTAATAATTCAGCTCTGCTTTCATCCTTCTATTGTTTTAATCTTTTGCCTTTTGAATGGATGTACACCCCTGATCAAAATCTTAAGTCCCATTGGAAAATGTCTAGAATATTCATTTTGCACATTTGGACCTTAATGAGGTTTTAAAAAGAGCTACAATAAGCAGAAGCAAGAAGGGGGAGTGTGACAAAAAACACTTTGAAAAAGTAATTTATTGTAAACAACAAGTAAACTGAAATAGGCTGTTTATCAGCTCATCAAAAGTTTAAGACCATCACTCAAAAAATGACAAAAAACTCTCCAAACCAGAACAAAAATGTTTCTCAGTAGGACTCAGTCATGAGTAGCTCCACCGTTCTTGTTAATCACTTCAAAAAATTGGTTTGGGCATGCTTGATGAGAGTGTTTCCAGGAAGCTTTTGGGAACATTGCTCCAAGTGGTGAAGATGGCTTCATGAAGGGCATCAACTGTCTGGACTGACGGCCATTTTTATAAACTTCCCTTGACCTCCATCCCCAAATGTTCTCTATGGGATTTAAATCAGGGGAACATGCGGGATGGTCCAAAAGAGTGATGTTCTTCTCCCTGAAGAAGTGCTTGGTCAAGCGAGCATTGTGAACTGCAGCGTTGTCCTGTTGAAAAACCCAGCTGTTACCACACAGACGAGGGCCCTCAGTCATGAGGATGCCCTCTGCAACATCTGCACGTAACCAGCCGCCGTTTGGCGACCCTGCACCACCTGAAGCTCCAGTGTTCACTGAATGAAAAAGCACCCAGATCATGATGGACCCCCCCCTGTGCGGGTAGAAAACATCTCAGGTGGGATCTCCTTGTCATGCCAGTAACGTTGAAGCCATCTGGCTCGTCAAGGTTACATTTTTTCTCATCAGAGAATAAAACATTTTTACACCTTTCAGTGTCCCATGTTTGATGCTCCAAACTCTAAGCGGGCAGTTTTGTGGCGTTGAAGGAGGCAGGTCTTTGAATTTGTTTTTTGTTTTTGAAACCCTTTTCCCACAGATGCCATCTGATGGTTACTGCGCTGCAGTCGGCACCAGTAAGGGCCTTAATTTGGGTCGAGGACCGCCCTGTGTCTTTACAGACAGCCAATCGGATCCTCCGGCTCAGCGCAGGTGTAATTTTTTTGGGTCTACCACTTGACTTTTTTGTTCGATAATGCTCAGGATCTTTCAAGAAATGTAGAATGACTGTCTTACTGCGTCCAACCTCAGCAGCAATGGCACACTGCGAGAGGCCTTGATTATGCAGCTCAACGATCCAACCACGTTCAAGAAGAGAAAACTTCTTAGCTTTAGCCAACAGGAGGGCATGACCGTGTGAATGCCTGACAGAAAATGAACATTTGGAGCAGATTTTGGCTTTAATAGCCTGTGGTCTTAAACTTTTGATCAGCTGATAAACAGCCTATTTCAGTTTACTTGTTGTTTTCAATAAATTACTTTTTCAAAGTGCTTTTTGTCACACTCCCCCTTCTTGCTTTTGCATATTGTAGCTCTGTTTAAAACCTCATTAAGGTCCAAATGTGCAACATGCATATTCTAGCAATTTTTCAACTGGTCTTATGATTTTGATCAGGGGTGTATTTGACCATCGCCTGCAGCCTTTTGTACGAATGTGCTAAAAGAAGTGAGTAACAGAATTAAGATGTGAACGATCATCTCAGGATCAGCAGTTTAGTTACATCTCTGAACTCTCTGCTGTTCTGTTTGGAGGGTGGACAATCTCCATGACAGCTACAACATATAACATTTCTAAATAAACTGTATATAGCAGCAGCCTGAACCCCTGATCCAAGGCAGGGTGGATCCATGTTTATGATGTTCACACCAAACTCTGAATGTGGAGCAGAGATCCAGACTCATCAGACCAGGAGACAATTTACAGTCTTCTTTGTCAAATTTGGGAGAGTTAATTCAATTCAATAAAAAAAACAACTTAATTGTCCTCAAGGGGGTAATTAAAGACACACAAATGTTAAAAATGCTTAAAAAACTTAGGAAAAATAGAAAATAAACAAGAAAAATAAACAAAACATACACACAAATAATTTACAAAGAGAAATAAATGAAGGAAGAAAGAAATACTAGATTCTTAGTTTCCTGTTCTTATCAGACAGGAGTGCCACCTGGCGTACTCTTCTGCTGCTGTAACCTAACTGGACGTGTTGTGTTCAGGTTACTTCTTTACAAAGTGAGGACCATATTCAATCAGTCTTTAATTATGCACTTAAACCATAAAAATTATATATTCAATCTTCTTTTGTTTAAATATATTTATTAGTTTGATTTTACTAAATTATTTTATTTCAGATTTGTGAACTGCAAATTGAGATGTGGCAGAAAGTGAAGCAAATGGGGTATAATTCTTTGCTGTGATATCCATTTGTCTTCATTCATCAGGCTTCATGAATAAATACTCACCAGTCATGTCGTAGCCAATAAAAAACAGACTGCAGGTCGAGTTGACCCATGGGTCAGTTTGGACACCCCTGACTTATTCAAACAGACTTTCCCTTAAATGAGGACACAACAGGCCATTATTAATCCTGTCGAAGGATCATTTGGAGCACGATCTGCTTTATTCTGTTGATGACAGCAGCTCAGTCCCTAAAGGCTGGAGCAGACTTATCTCAGGCCATAGATGCTCTCGTGTGCAGCATTGCTCTCTTCCTCCAGACCGTCCGTATTCAAATGAAGATGAAATAATTAAATACACACAGTAGCAGGTCCTGCCTCCTGATGTGGCATTCTTTAATGTAACATAAGGCAACAGTAAATAAACAGTCTGTCATAATGCTTCTGTCAGCATGGCCGGGTCTGTTTTCATTTATTACATGAGGATTTTACTGTCTTTATATGGTGGCACACTGCATTCACTTGGAAATAAATGCTTGTTTGTATGAGATACTATCATAAAAAAGTAATGTATTTATTTTGGATTTTCCTGTTTTTTATGACATTCTATCTCGTAAAAACAGGAATTTATTTATTTTTGATTTTCTTGTTTTTATGAGATACTATCTTGTAAAAACAGGAATTTATTTTTGATTTTCCTGTTTTTATGACATACTATCTCATAAAAACAGGATTAACCGTATAGTCGAGCAGATCCGAGTGGGCTTTGAGTCCGAACAACCGCAAATTCCCCAGGTGTCTGCGCAATGTGGACAAACTAATAACAATACCATCTACACGGCTCAAAGACACAAGTATCTCCCAATGTTTCAAACCGAGGGAGAAATGAAACTGAATAAGGTCTAACATGCACGACATGTTACTTTTAAGATTCTCTAGTATCTCGTAAAAACAGGAAAATCAAAATAAATAAACTCCTGTTGTTACGAGATAGTATCTCATAAAAACAGGCAGATTTTTATTTATTTTCAAGTGAATGCAATATGCCACCGTATGTTTAAGGTTTTAAAGGAAATATTTAAATCATGTACCAAACTTAGAATGACCTTTAACAAAGGCTGAATATTTCCACTGATAAGCTTCATCTTCAACATTTCTTATTTATACTGCTCTTACTGACACATTTGTGTTTCCTGACACATGATGGCCAAGCAAATTTCCTGTCGCAAACACTGCAGCCGAACGGTTTCTCTCCCGTGTGGACGACCGAGTGCGTTTTAAGGGCTCCACTTCGCGAGAATCTTTTACCACAGACGGAGCAGCTTAGCGGTTTCTCCCCCGTGTGGACCAGTGAGTGTCTCTTCAGATGTTCGTTCCTTGAGAAGATCTTCCCACAGACCGAGCAGCTGAATGATTTCACTCCGATGTGGACGTTCATGTGTGCCTTCAAATTTTCATTATGGGAGAAGTTTTTGCCACAAAATGAACAACTGAAGGGTTTCTCTCCCGTGTGGACGGCAGAATGCCGTTTTAAATTCGCACAGAAGTTAAATCTTTTCCCACAGACCGAGCAGCTGAAGGGTTTCTCTTCTGTGTGGACGCTCAGGTGTCTCTCCATCTCGTTTTTCTTGACAAAACTTTTCTCACACACGGAGCAGCTGAATGGTTTCTCTGATGAGTGACGCCGCATGTGCTGCTGTAGATTTGTTTTGCGCGGGTATGTTTTACCACAAACTGAGCAGCTAAATGGTTTCTCTCTTGCTTGAACTCCTTTTTGTTGTGTCTTTTGTCCGGTGACTGGAGCTCCTTCAGGTGAATCTCCAGCTCTATCACTTTCAGCTCCGTTTGGGTTTGGACCCTCCTGAGGTCCAAAACTCTCCTCCCAGTCTGCACTGTCGTCAGTATCAGACCCAGAGACATCTGATGGTTCAGGGTGAGATCGTGGATTTGACTCTCCTGCTCCTGATCCTCCACAGTCCTCCCCAGCCTCTGTTTCTGTCTGATGGGATCGACTCTGATGAAGCTGAGAGGACTGATATTCTTCATCATCCTCTTCGATCTTCACCTGGACAACACTGAACACAGGTGTGCTGCTCTCCAGGTGTTCCTCCTGCTCCTCTTTAATGTGTGCGGCCTCTGCTGGGTTCTCCTGCTTTAGACTGGAGCTCCTCTCCTCTTCTTCTTTAACAGTCACCTGGTGAAGGCCTGTGGAGGGAAATAGAAAATAGCAAACATTAGAAAACAGCTCCCCTGATAACCATCATCTGAAAGAGTACGACACATGCGTCGAGCAAACACAACGAATATAAAGAGTCCCCCTAGAAATACAGATATGAACTCCCATAAATCATAAATAAAAATTGAACACAGTGATTTCAAATCCTTTTCTCTGATATTCAACTGAAGAAACAAAGACAACACATTAAATGTTAAACTGATAAACTTTGCAGATATTCTCTCATTTTGGTTCAAAGCCTCTTTTATATTTTTTATTTCAGAGACCTACTGTGATTGCCCTAGCAGGGACTATTGTTCCACGGGTGATGTTAAATTTCAGTTCAAAAGAGAAAAAAGAAATTACAGCGAAGGTAAAACTGATTGGTAACTAGGGATGGGAATCGAAACCAATTCCAGTTGAGAATCATTAACAGCTTCATCAAAGAATTGATATCATGAGTCTTTTTGCTAATCAACTCCCTTATCAATTCCTTCCACTGACAGAAATCAGAAGGGTAAGAACTGTGGCTTTATTTTTTTTTATTTTTTACAAATGGCTACACAACCTTAAAGGTTAAGTTCGGTTTCTACAGCTTTTACATTGTTTATAGAATGAAGTAGAACAATATGCTCACCCAGAAGGCTTTCCTGATCCAAACAGTGCTTCAGGAGATATTTAGATCCAAAATCGAGCGGCGGACATCCGTATAATGGTAGCACACGGGGCATGTATGAAGCCGCTCCTAAAACTGCATTAATCGTCCAAAAACTCAGTCTGTGTCGCTCCACCCATGTTTTTGTGACTGTGCTGACCTCTGAACTGAAGACTTTGTTTACGGCTGCCGCGCATGCGCAGTACGGCGTCCTCCTTTCGATGAGCTCCTCATCTGTAAACTCTGGCTCCAAACTGTAAGGACGTCCATCATATTCAAAGTTCTCCTCCACAACATCTTCATCTGATAGATATTCGTCCATTTTGCACAAAACTGGAAGAAGAAAGTCGTTGAGTAGCCGGCGGTCTTCCCCTGAAACAATGAGCCGTACTGCGCATGTGCATCAGCTGTAAAAAAAGTTTTCAGTTCAGAGGTCAGCACAGTCACAAAAACATGTCTGGAGCGACACAGACTGTAATGGAGGAGTAGTGTGAGCGGACCATGATGAAATATTGGTGAAACTAATGAGTTTTTGGACGATTAATGCAGTTTTAGGAGCAGTGCTATGCATGCCCCCTGTGCTACCATTATACGGATGTCCGCCGCTCGATTTTGGATCTAAATATCTCCTGAAGCACTGTTTGGATCAGGAAAGCCTTCTGGGTGAGTATATTGTTCTACTTATCTCTGCTGTGACGTGTGTTTGACATTGTTGACACTGAAAATCTACATGCCAACATTTGCCCACACAGAAAATCTGCAGGAATCAAAAAGAGAGTTGTTGAAGAATTGGACTGATAGGCAAGATCGTTTAATAGTGCTGACATTAATAAAATCTTATCAATATTCATCCCTTTTGGTCTCATTCATGAAAAAGACAAAAACCAGAGTTAGCTGAAGGTAGAAAGGTTTCAAACCTGCTGTGTGGAGCTTCTGTGCTCCATCCTCCTCCTCTCTGAACAGACTCATGTCCTCCTCAGCAGCTCCTCTCCGTCTCTGGACACTTAGCATGCTAAGCTAAGCTAAGCTAAGCTAAGCTCAGGAGCTCCAGAGGACTGCTGCAGATGTTTGGGACTGAACATGGATTCAGACACAGATCCTCACAGGCTCTTCAAGCAGCTTAGAGACACACTGGAGCTCCTGAGCTCACAGCAGGCCGTCTGGATCCATTCTTCTTCTCTGTTAGCACAGCTAGCTTCAGTTAGCACCAAGGCTCTCCTTCCTCTTCAGATCCGTGACGTCATTTCCGGTCTCGTCCATCTCCTACGTGTGTCCGTCTGTCAGGATGTGGGAGCTGAGCTGGAGCTGCAGAGAGCAGGTGGGTTCACCTTCACTGCTGCACACAAACATGTTTGCTGATCATGTTTCAGGGAGCAGAGCCTTTAGCTAACAGCTAACAGCTAACAGCTAACAGCTAGCTCCTCCATGGAGCTGATCCCTCTGGTCTAGGTGGTCCAGGTCTATAGTCTGTCCAGCTGAGGTATACATGTATTACAGAAGAGTGATCGGGCCATTTCAGATGGAAAAAATAATTTTCATCAGTTTTAGATTAAAGTCGAATTGACAAGATTAAAATTGAAATGTTGACAATGACGTCAAAATACAGTTTCGTGATTAAAATTAAAATTATGAGATTTAAGTTAAAATATCAGGGGGAAAAAACGAAATTCGAGAATAAAGTGGACAAAATGTAATTCAACTTAATTCTGGACATCTTCTCTTTTTTCTCAACATTTAGACCTTTTGTCGACATTTAGATTTTTTATCACAAAATACATTTCATCTTATTGTCGTCATTTCAACCTTAATCTCGATTTCCCCAAAATTATTTTCTCCATCTAACATGGCCCTTATATTCTTCTGTAGTGTCCTCATAAATTCTCCTTTTTGAGCTCCTAAATGATGTCTTCTGTTTTTCTTTGTTTTGATATATTTATGTATTTGTTTATGGTGACGACACATGTTTGTTTTATACATGTTTAATTTATTTTTTAAAGGAGACATATCATGTTGATGCATGATTTAATACTTACATATAATATAATACATTTGAAAACAAGACCTTACACCCCCTTAATTTTCAAAAAATGAGATATTGTATTTTTTCTGATATCCTAGAACGAGATTTGAACCCTCTGAAAATAGGTCATTGCGAGATGTCCGCGAGATTTCAAACGTTGTGACATCACGAGGTACCTTTCTTTTTATTGGAGTAATCTGATAAAACACTTCCTCCTCTGTGATGTCCATTAGCCACAAAACCGTCACCGAGGAACACATCCACCAGCAGTATATAGATCCCTAGCTCACACTCACTCATTACCAGCTCTGGCCTGTAGGGGGACTCAATACGCGCTCGCTGCTTTGAGCCTGCCAGAAAATACAGTAGAAGAAGAAGGACAGGCTGGCTCAACCCCGATAGAACTGACCAATCAGAGCACAAAGGGCTGTGACGTTGTGAGGTAACTTTAGGTCATCCTCAGATCCGAGCATTTCAACAAGACCTTGATAATGGCCTAAAATGAGGATTTTGAGAACGCTATTGTGGGGCAATGAAGGAACTAAATGACTTGTACTGAGGGCAGAAATGCTTTACAGGCATCCTAGTCTGGCATAGTGAAAAGGAGAAACAAGCATGATATGTCCCCTTTAAGGATTTAGGATTTAATTTAAGAGGCTGACTGTAAAAAAAGTAATTGTCAGAAATATAAATACAAAACCTAAACCAGTAATGTTGGCACGTTGTGTGTTATTATATATCAGCTCATTTGGAATTTGATTCCTGCAACATGTTTCAAAAAAGCTGGCACAAGTGTCAAAAAAGACTGAGAAAGTTGAGGAATGCTCATCAAACACTTATTTGGAACATCCCACAGGTGAACAGGCTAATTGGGAACAGGTGGGTGCCATGATTGGGTATAAAAGCAGCTTCCCTGAAATGCTCAGTCATTCACAAACAAGGATGGGGCGAGGGTCACCACTTTGTGAACAAATGCGTGAGCAAATTGTCCAATAGTTTAAGAACAACATTTCTCAACCAGCTATTGCAAGGAATTTAGGGATTTCATCATCTACAGTCCGTAATATCATCAAAAGGTTCAGAAAATCTGGAGAAATTACTGCACGTAAGCGGCAAGGCCCAAAACCAACATTGAATGCCCGTGACCTTCGATCCCTCAGGCGGTACTGCATCAAAAACCGGCATTGGTTTGTAAGTATATATTCTTTATTTCCGCAGTAAATGTACACATACAAAAAAAAAAAAACCTGTCACAATACCTTGTTACAATCGCACAACGTAGTTCTCTCAAATATAAATGAAAAGTTTTGAATATTTCTGTCCAAACAACTAAATCATTTCAGTTCCTTCAGTCTTTTATTTTCCAAATTTAAAAATAAACAATACTTGAACAACAGGTTACACTGCAGACCTGTTTGAGCCCCTTACCAATAATAAGGTGCACAGCAGTATTGAGCTTTTAAAAATAAAGAAAATCACAAGGTTTGAGGTAGTTATTAAAATAATCTAGAGGACGTCTGAACCACTAATAATGTGTCCTGAGTTTTAGGTTTCCTTAAAGTGCAAAAAGAAAGAAAATGTCCAAGTGCAGCATTTTTGTGGCTTTCAAAATGTAAAAACAATTTCAGTCTCCTGAGTTTTATTAAATGTTCTCGTTTGTATTTCCCTCCTTCAGAGTTTACTTTCTTCTGATCAAAGCCTTCATTTTTTAAATTACTGTATGATGGTAACATGTTTATGATAATTGTGTATTGCTTTACATTTTTACCAATGTGAGCTTTTCTATTTCAAGAGCTGATATAATTAAACTGAGGGTGAATTTTTCCAGATTTTGTGGCGCTCGCTGGAGGTCAAGACATCATCAGCATTTCCTTTTATTCCCTAACTGGTCATCATCATTTCTGAAGCTTTCTGGATGTGTTGTCCTCGCGCTGCTCTCAGATTCATCGATTTTGGTGCATTTTCAGGCCTGAATTCAGTAGAGCACCGGGTTAAAATGGCCTCTGGCAGCCAAACCTCTGTTTATTACTGCTGACTCAGCACTTTTTAAACTCACAATTTGGCCAATTTATCTCTATATATTTACTTTTGGATGTCTTAATGCAAAGACAGGCTAATGGGTTCTAGCTTGAACGTCTATAATTGGTTACAGAGATGGACAAAGTCTTCCAGCCTGAAAATGAAGCCAGTGCCTTTGCCAGGGAGAGCGTTCAAGGACTGTCTGCACGTTTGTTGGTGAATAATTTTGATTTTCCTTTTTTCTCTCAGTCAAACACTTGAACATTCTCTAATGCTGCAGCCACACCGGACGCGAATTGGCGAATTTAAATGCCCCGTACGCCTGTGACACGCCGTGCGTATGCCTGAGGCAGGGCGCTGGACCATTTCGACAAGCTGAGGGGCGAGGTATAGCTCCGGATGATGGCAGACAGCGCAGATCAACCTCTCCTCCATCTTTCAGAGGGGTTTGAGCCGGAGCAGGAGGCCGGAGCGTCACAC
Organism: Scarus forsteni; assembly: GCA_036419115.1. NCBI lineage: Eukaryota > Metazoa > Chordata > Actinopteri > Labriformes > Labridae > Scarus > Scarus forsteni. Next base: position 519,193 of record JAZDUH010000133.1, on the reverse strand, counting down.
GTCATCAAATCAATGACGTTGGGGGGGAAAGGTCATCGCTGATTGGCTGCCGTGGCACAGCGCCACACGAATTTGCATTGAAAGTTCAATATTTTCAACTGGAGCATAGAGGCATTTGACGCCCCAAACGCACCGGACGCCTCCAGACACGCCACGCCAAATGCGTCCAACGTGCCGTACGGTGCGAATTTGCATCCAAACGTGTTTTTGCATTGACTTTCTATGTAATCTCGACGCGCGTCTTTGCGAATTCGTGTCCGGTGTGGCCACACCAGTACGGCATGTTCCCACTGAAAGCGTCGCAAATTTTTCATGCGTTAATATTACATACAAAGTCAATTTAAAGACGCGAATTGACGCTGCATCGGGGCGAGCATAGAGCGGTGTCAAGCATTCAAGCAGTGAGTGGTTAGCATTTCCAGCTAAAAAACTCTCGCCGCTCACCGCTTGATGCTCGAGTTGAAATAATTGAACTTTTCGAGGGAGCATGCGTGTTGACACACCGGGACAGCCTATCAGCGTGGAGATCGTCACTGACGCAGGGCATTCTGGGGTTTGGAGTCTTGCTAATTTGACAAACTGCTAAGCTGGAGACAGATGGAAAGGCGCTCCGCAGCTGCAGCTGGACTGTCTTGCCTGTAGTTTGTATCCAGGCGGGAGATCCTGGCACCAACCCTGGCTAGCAGGTCTTCAAACTGGGCAACAGTCAGTCTGAAGTACTGCTGGAACCGGCCATCATCCAGACGGAGCTCCTGCAAGAGATGGTGGAACTCACCGAGCTCACACCGCCTCCGTAGGGTAGCATGCATCCAGTACCGACGTCGGCGCCTAGCCCGCAGCTGACTTCTCCACAGCAGGTACAGAGCAGCGATGGTGGTAATCAGAGCCATGTACGACGATGAAATGATATGATGAAATGATAATGGTGGACTTCTCGTACAACGATGCCGCGGCAAGCAGTTTGCATATTTGTACCGGCGTCAAAACTTGAGCGTCTAGCGCGGCGGGATTTCACTTGATGCGCGAATACACTCGCTTTCAACACTTTCAGTGGGAACATGCCGTTAGGTTTTAGTTTCCAAGTTTGCAGAGGACTTTACACCTTCTAGAAGGAAAGTGTAATTCAGCAACAGAAACCATGTCAGCTGGAGCAACCACATCAGAGATTCACTTTAAAACACAAAGATCAATAACATCAGACACAGAGTCAATGTGAGGTCAGTCAAGGTCATTAACTCATTCTTTTAATGCCACACATGTTGGACATCAAGTCTTCACATTGACACATTTTCATAAATATCAGCTAACAGCCCTGACATGATTCATGGCGTGGGCTTCAGCACAGTTTCAGTGGATGTTTGTGTTTCTAAACCTGTGACTGGATCACGTCAGAAATACAAAGTGAAGAAGAAAATGGAGGATCACAGTCTAAGAGCACTTCAGTTATTTTTTACTCTGATCGTCTTTTTGATCAAGAAAACTGTTCATGTGTTTGAGTTGTGGATAAGGACAGATTTCTTAAAAAAATCTGAGTGTGTTGTTCTATAACTTACAGGAGGGTTGGTCCACACATTAGATCCCAGTTCTTTACTTTCATGCACGACATTTCTCTGCTCCACCTTCTGCAGCTTCATATTTTTACTTCATACAAACAGGATAGTAACAGCTCAGTGTTCAGTCATCACATCAGCTGATCTGTGTGTGGATGAGGATTATTGTTGATGCACATTGATCCAAAACCTAAACAGGACACAGAAAGCTTCAGCCATGGACAAATATAAATCTGACAGCAGTGAAGGTTCATATTGAATAAATGAGCTCATTCAGGACAAATCTGAACTTCAGACCATCAAATCAAATCAAAATACTGAACCTTTAATCGTCAACTTTGTCAAAAGTCCCTGGAGATAAAATATAAATCTGGACCGGTACTTTCATGTACCGGTCCACAATTGGATCGGTACCCGAACACCGTTAAGAATCTGGAAAAACGGTACCGTTATCGGTACTTAAACGTCTCTTCAACTGTCACGTAGATATGACACTACCGCCGTCCGGCTTAAGCATGTTGGTGAGGGCTAGGCGCTCGAAGGTTTGGGCTCACTTTAGCAAAGTTAATGAAAACTCGGCTGTAGACCATGACCTAAAAGACGAACCTAACTGTACTGGAGCACCATAGATTTTGAGGTCTTCTCTATTATTAAATATCAGTGGATGTTGTTCTCAGTCATTATCGTCTGCAGTGACACTTGGCTCGACCATCCCCTCTGCAGCATCAGCTGATTTCATGTTTCCACTGTTTGTGCTGCTCTCAACAACACACTTGTGCTTTTTAATTTGCTGTCGCAGAGCAAACCTTTTACCACAAATGTCACAGCTAAAAGGTTTCTCTCCCGTGTGGGTGCGGGAGTGCCGCTTCCAGTTCGTTTTATGTGCAAAAGTTTTCCCACAGACAGAGCAGCTGAAGGGTTTCTCTCCAGTGTGCACTCGCTCATGGATGACTTTGTCTTTTTTGTACCTGAACGCTGCTTCACAAAAGGAGCAGGAGAAAGGTTTCTCTCCAGCATGGCCTTGCTCATGTTTGGCCAAAGACGAGCTATGAGTGAACTTCATATCACAGTAGGAGCAGCTGAAGGGTTTCTCTCCTGCGTGAATTCTCATGTGGGCCACAAGCTCTCCTCTCCATGGGAAACTTTTCTCACAAACAGAGCAGCTGAAATGTTTTTCCACAGAGTGACGCAGCATGTGCTGCTGCAGGTTTTGTTTCCCTGGATATGATTTCCCGCAGACAGAGCAGCTGAATGGTTTCTCCTCTGCATGGCCTGTCATGTGCCTCAAATATTCTTTTCTCCAGATGAAACCTTTCCCACAAACAGAGCAGTTGAAAGGTTTCTCTGCTGAATGACGGAGCATGTGCTGTCTTAGGTTTTTCTTCCCAGAGTATGTGTTCCCACAAACAGAGCAGCTGAATGGTTTCTCTCCTGTTTCTGCTCCTTTGTCCTCCTGCTGTTGTTTCTTTTGTCCAGAACATTCTGAGGAGCTAACTGATGTATCCACAGTGTTACAGTTCCTACCACGTACAGCTCCATCTTTGTTTGGAGGAGGGTTTGAACCCTTCCTGGGTCCATCAGTCTCTCCCCAATCACAGCTGTCATCAGTGTCAGATTCAGAGAGGGTTGAAGTCTCATCCTGAGCTGCAGGCTGTGGGTGGAGGTTTTGGGCTCCTCCTGATCCTCCACAGTCGTCTACATCAGCCTCTGAGTCCGTCTGTTTGGTTTGTCTCTGCTGAAGATGTGAGGACTGATATTCTTCATCCTCCTCTTCAATCTTCACCGACACAATATCAAACATGGACGTGCCGTCAGCCTCCTCTGAGCCCTGAAGCTGCTCTCTCTCCTCACTGCTCCACACCTCCCCCTGCTCCTCCTTAACGTCTGCTGCTCCTGCTGGAGGCTCCTGCTTCACTCTGGAGCTCCTCTCCTGCTGCTCATGAACCTCTTCTTCTTTCATCATCACCTGAAAGAAGTCTGCAGAGAAAAATGGAGAAGATGAAACTGCAGAAGAAACTTTGATGTTCCAGAGAGGGTTTAGACCATGAAAACAGGACTCCAGACTGAACTGTATATGACACAGCTTTATTTTGAAATCCTCATGGCACACCTGTGGGACAGTTTCCTGTTGTAGCCTGAAGCTAACAGCTAGCATCGTACCTTTATGTTCAGACTTCAGAATACAGGGAGGACTGCTCTGCTTTATATTCCCGCCATGTTTTCATTTTTAACCATTTATGACCAACAGAAGTTCAACCCACACGGAAAAGAGGGGATGTCCTCGGTTTATCGGGCTGAAGCTGCATCTGAAACAGAGAGAGAAGCCTGCTGAGGATTTTTGTGAGTCACAGTTAATAACACCCCCCTCCATTTATGAAGACACTCCCACACCTGCACTTACTGGAGCAAGAGAACAGAAAATAAAAATATTAACCTCGTCAAACAAACACAAACTACATGTTTTTAATGACAAAGTGATGAAAAAATTACTATTCAAGTCCACGTGTAAATATATCAGAAGAATTTAGGAGCAGGGAAAACAACAGAAGTTCAGGTTGCTGGTCTTTAAACCTGCTTCTGTTTGCAAAGTTTCTCCCTTCACAGGCCTATTCACTGTCCCCTTGTCCTGTAAAAAAGGCCCAAATGTCCCAAAAAGTAATCTTAAAAAAAAGATTAATTACAGAGAAAGTATGAATTAAAGGTGTAGTGAAGTTGGCTGCATTTTTCTGAACAGAAACGGTGAATATAGAATAGAATGTTTTGATTTGCATGTTAAGTCCATCTTGGTCAAAAACTATCTCCATAAAACTTTAGTTTTCTTTTTTTTAAGTTAGAAAAACATTTTAATATCTATGTACCGCGGGTCTCCCCTCTGTGGAGGCTGACATAACAATCCGCCATGTTGTCTACGGGTGGGTTTAAGGGACAAAAAGAGCGAAACATGATTTTTGAATATGAGTCTACAAAAGTTTACAAAACATATCACCATCTTAAAGCTATGGTCTACGATTTGGAAGCTTGGTACATATTAATAACACAGTTTATAAAGCCGTTATGGTTCTATGGTCCAAAAAGAATGAAAAAAATCCATTCAGAATATCTGCTGCAAAGCAACATAATAGTTGACCAATCTTAAGCGCCGTTCCCGGTCCATGAGTCCATCCAATTCCCTGTCTCCCCTGCTCCACACCGTCTCGCCCATGGTCCCGCCTCCTCCCCACTACCTCTCTCATGAGCAATACAGGTCCCAACAGAGACTCAACATTGGAGAATCGTACGGTGGAAAAAGCTGCAGAATGATTTGGGATTGTTGAACACTGCACCGGCCGCCGGCTGGCGAACGACAGCAGTACCGGCCGCAGCACTGGGCGCCAGCCGACCTTCAGCACCGGCCGTTCCGCTCCTGGTTGAACAGGTCATAGCTTTGTTTACCACAGTGGGAGATGTCTGCTGAATAACTCTGGTTAGTCTGTGCCTATACTGGCTAATGACTGGACGTTGTTGGTCGGAGCGGGTAGGCTCTGTCAATAGATTTTAGCATAAGTTAGCCACTCACCGTTAGCATTGTAAACTGAGCTGGTGAAGACACGCCGAGAAAGATAAATCCTGGCCCACAATCGGCTCCGCTCCGCCGGTCCAACTGAAATGGCTACGGCTGTGTGTTACAAGGGGGACGACTGTTGTGTTTGTTACTTTCAGTTGAGCTGAGTTGTTTTTGGTTGTTGTTGCTGCTTTTTTATGCCAGCCGCTTCTTGCTCTATCAGAGGGGGCGTGTTGTTAGGAGGCGACACGAGCTGGGGGGCGGGATCTTGGAACACTGAGGGGAGGGGTGAGTGAAGGGGGGGCAGGCTGCGTTTTTCAAATCTGCCTCAACAGCCAAACTGGTTTTCAGATCATAGACCCTAGCTTTAACTGATCTATAATCTTTCAAAATAATAGTTACAAATATGAATGACAAACCCTCACCTGGTAACTGTTGTAAATGATGCCCTGTTCACGAGCCTTTTTGGTCTTCACCGGCTCATTCCAAAATGTGAACACTAGATGTCGCTAAAATGCCAATCTCTACGCACTGCACCTTTAATGAATAAAAACCTCGCAGTCACTTCTCTCTTCGGCACACTAACCCACACCGGCTGCTGCCTCATCGTCCTTTAAGGTCTCTGCACAGCTCGGCTGTTTTCTGATCGGCACGATCACGATCCTCAGCGAGAGGATCTGCCTGCTGGTGAATCAGCTGCTTTGAGCCTGGAAACATTTACTGCTGTTAACATGGTGATGTGTCGTTGGGCGAGACACTTAAATGAGAGAATTTAATTTAGAAAACAAAGCCTTTTAATGGACATGACAGCCACTTCATTCAAACCGCAGCGGCCTTGCTGAGAACTCAGTTGTCGTCTTGGATGGCGGTGTAAGTGGCCAACAGGCCAAAGAGGTCGAGTTTGATCTATTCATGTTCCTGGTTGGGCAGCCTGACTGAAACTGGATTAAAAAAGACACTGTCTCACACACCGGGTTTGCCTCATTGGTCATGGTTACATTAAGGTTTTTAATTAAAGTTTTCTCCTTAGTGTGTACATGGAAATAATATTCCTGAATGTAAACCCATGGAAAACACATTAATTCACTTTATTCAAGGCCTGGCTGTTGAGAATGGTTCTGATTGGACAGGGGTGGACATGATGTATTTACGCATACCGAAAGAAAAACTCCAGTTCAGCGTCTCCATCAGGGAAACTTCGTCTAACTTGGATGCTACAGCTTTATAAATAGGGTTGGGCATCGTTTGAATTTGAACGATTCTGAGTTTTGATTCCGGTTCCTAACGATTCTCGATTCCGATTCTTTTAAGAGGCAGGGTTGAAAAAGTTTTGATGTTTTAAATGAGCTAGCTAACCAGAGGTCTTTCTGGATAAAATAGTCTGTACTTCTCCATGAATTTTAATGCTATGAACTTACCACTTTCTATGAACTATACTATGAATTTCTCATAGGGCTGTTTTTATATATATATATCTGAACTGAAAAAAAATATACATTTTCTTTTCACAGGAGTTCACTTTTCACAGGAGAGCTTTATTTTTGAAAAACTCATGATGGGTGTATTGTCCATGGTGGTGCTAACCTAAATACTTCTGGCGGATTCTCCTTCCGGTCAGCGGACTAGGAATTGAAACTAGGAATTGAAATTAAAACATTTGGACGATTCCGGGAGAATCGGAAAGTTACTCCTGGTTCCAATCGATACTTGATGCTCAATCCTATTTATAAAGGTCCACATTTTAATGCTTACATTCATCCACTCTTTCATCACTCCAAATCTTCGAAGGCTCTAATTAAATAAACTCTCGGCTTGCATGACTTCCTCAAACTTCTACGTTAGCAGCTGATTAAATATACTTACATTTCAGCTCAGAGGAAGAGCCTGTTGTCTTCTTACTTCAGAGGGCCCCATACCTGCCTTTGCCTCGGGCCCCAAATGTCTTAAATCCGCCACAGACTCATGTCCTCCTCAGCAGCTCCTCTCCGTCTCTGGACACTTAGCATGCTAAGCTAAGCTAAGCTAAGCTAAGCTCAGGAGCTCCAGAGGACTGCTGCAGATGTTTGAGGCTGAACATGGATTCAGACACAGATCCTCACAGGCTCTTCAAGCAGCTTAGAGACACACTGGAGCTCCTGAGCTCACAGCAGGCCGTCTGGATCCATTCTTCTTCTCTGTTAGCACAGCTAGCTTCAGTGCTAGCTTCAGTTAGCACCATGGGCTAACACGGAGGCAGCAGCAGAGTCTCAGACTGGCTCATCAGCTGATGTTCACCTCAAACACACCGAACAAAAGGTCCAAACCTGCGGAGACAGCTCGGAGGAGAGCTCTCTGCTCCTGTTTCCTGGTTGTGACGTCATTTCCTCCGGGAGCAGTGACGGGCCAGCCAATCAGAGAGCGCCAGTTCATGACGGAGTCTTTCCGAGGGATTAATAAAGTTTTATCTGATCTGATTTAATCTAATCACAAAGGAAATTATTTCCACACTGTAATAAAGTAACACCACACTGCACTGTGACGTTTCCTTCTGTTCCATATGGTTCATATGTTATTAAACAGAAGTTAAAATAATTTCCTGTTACAGTTCTGTTACCATCACACTGTCCTAATTTAACCCATTAACCTCCATGCTCTGCAGAGTAACTCAGTGTTTCCTGAATGACTCTTCATCTGTTTACTTTAATTTCTATTTCAATTATTTCAAATATCTCTGCTTATTCTATTTGTTAATTCACTATTTGTACAGTTTATTAATCTACAACTATTACATTATTCATTCGTTCATTTATTTTTCCATATCCTTTATCCCTTTGTCTATCCCAGCTGTCAATGGGCGAGAGGCGGGGTACACCCTAAACTGCTTTCTAGCCAATCACAGGGCCACATATAGAGACGGACAACCTTTCATACTCACACCTAAGGGCAATTTAGAGTCCCCAATTATTTAAATTATATTATATTGACCTTTAATGCATTCTACTTTAACCTTGTACTTACCTCTGAACTGCTGCAACACCTGAATCTCAACAATCTCATTTTGGGATCAATAAAGATCTGTCTTGTCTTACATTTGTGTAAACATCCATCCAGGCAAAGACAAAGGTTCTAAAACAAGAATTTATGACAGAGAGAAACCCATTGATACCCAGATTTTAAATCTTTCCTCATCATATTTGTCTCTGCTGAATATAGATTAGATCGATTTTTATTTGTATGGTTAAATATAAATGTATTTACATCAGAGCGTCCTCTTGTCTGTGCGGTTGTAAAGATAATGACTGTGGGTGAATAATCAATAAACCATGGACAGAGATCAGTCTGATATTAACATTAAACAGCTTCGAGCTGACCTGGCATTAAAATGGTTTAACTGATATAAAAGTATAATTTTATGTGAAATGATGTCATGTTATAACTATTCAAATTACAGCTTTATTACTGTATTATCAAAAACTGCATTTTCCATTTACACTATCATGATTCTGGGACTTTGTAATGCATTTTAAACTACAGTGAAGTTGCTGTATTTTAATTCATATAACAATGTTTTTAACTATTTTACTGACTGTGTATTAGCAGGATATACTTTTGTGAAAGACAATCTCATACATCATTTTACGCATTAAAATGTATTTACTCAGACAATGTTTTCACCCAAATATGTGAAACATTACCAAAAAACATCTGTTTTTTTCTCCTGATCCATTAACCATTTTCAGTTTTTACTGTATGGACATTTTACAGTAAATAACCAGGTAACACTTTAATTTAGAGGTCTGCAAATTTCATCGCACTTAGGTTATAATTAGACAAAGTTTTTTCTTATTTCTTTGAAAATACCCACAGAATTTCATAAGAATTCGATTAAATTAGCAAAAAACTTCTTTAAAATAATGTCCAAAATTATTGTTGCAAGTCAGAGTTGGTAGGTTACTGTTTTTTCCAGTTTCTTTGGAATTTACTCCAAATTGAAGGTAAGAAGGTGACCATCAGCAAATAGTTTATTTGAAAATAGGCCTGATCATAAAGGTATACCATTCATCTTTATTTTTTCATATTATCTCAATTATGCATGTCAACAAACTCGGTACTACAGAACTTGGTGAAATTAAATAACAAATAGCTAACTATCAACCGCTTATTGGGAAAATGAACTATTCTCTTAACATTTCAAAGGTAATTATCAGGAAACAATGAACCTAACTTCTGTGTTCAAGAACTAAGCAGCTGTTTATCACCTGCTTCTCTGGAAACAGCAGAAATGTTGGGATACTTCTAAAAACATTTTGTGGTGGGTTGTGATTTAATTTCAAATAAATTATTTGCTAAACGTCACCTTCCTACCTTTTAAGTTGGAGTACATTTCATAGAAACTGGAAAAAAAAACAGTAACCAACCAACTCTGACTTGCGACAATAACTTTGGACATAATTTTAAAGAAGTTATGTGCTAATTTTCACCTAATTCTCATGAAATTTTGTGGGTAATTTCAAAGAAATAGTTAATAATTAGACAAAGTTATTTCTTAAGTGCAAGGAAATTTGCAGACCTCTAAATTAAAGTGTTACCAATAACTGTAGATTTTTGGTAAATGCTGTAAATGGTAATTGCTTTTACAAAAATTTGGATGTTTTTCCGCAATATTTTACCATTTACAGTAATTTACTGCAAAGCTGTTTACCATAGGTATCTGCAGATATTACAGTAAGACACTGTTGTTTATAAAAATCAGTTACAGTGTGGTAAAGGGTCAGTTAGCAAAAGCAAAACAGCGAAAAAAGTTGAAATATTGGGAAATTAAAAGTCATCCTGCCTAAGGGGCCATGTGGAAGGACCTTAAGGTGTAAAGTGGAGACGTTTGGGATAAAACCATCAAAACTGTAAAACAATAAATTAAAAAGAAAATAAAAAACAGCTGTACGGTGCACATTGTTTTGAACGTGTTTTATTGTTACAGATGTTAATAAAGAAGTTTTACAGGTGAAATGAAAAAAACAGAATAAAAGTTCAAAAGTTAAAAAAAAAACAGATACAAAAAAAAAAAGTTTGCAACAAGACGAGTCAGAATCATGGCTAAGTTAAAAATACTGAAATAAGAAAATAAAGGTAAAGTGAAAACTGTAGAGAGAAGGAAAAATCAGAGGATGAAAAACAGTTTACAAAATGACAGTTAATTATATCTTGTCTTGTAAGAAAGGGGCAGACTCTAAGAGTTTTCTTCATTGTTCTCTTTTTCATTCACGTTTGGGATTTTTCTTTGTTAGTATTGTGTGTTTTAAATACTAACTGATTGATATAAAGACCTAAACTAACAAAAAGAAAGCAGAAATGCCAGATCAAGACTTTCATCACACTGATTCACATCAGCTAAAGTCTCCCAATCAGTCCTTGGTCCAAACCAGGAAACAGAGCAGGAGTTTCTACAGTCCAGATTATAATCCAAACTGAAACCAGTCCAAGAAGAGAAGAGTTATTCAAGCTGGTAATGATCCCGTCAGAACAGGGGTCATCAACCACATTTGTACAAGGGCCTTTTTTCTTGGCATATGTTATGGGGGCCAGAAAACAGTGATCATAATTACAAAACAATTAAAATGAAATATTTTTGTCCACTTACAACATCATTTATCAGCCCCACTCACCAGTCCTGAAGCACAAACATGGTGTCTCAAGCAGTTTTGGGTATTTAGAGACAAAATCTATCAATAAAACAGCACATTCTTGGCCTGCACATGTTCTCATTTTGGTAACACGGAAGATCACAAAGGCCGAAAAGAAAGAAAGAGAGAAGAAAAGAAAATCAAAAGCTGAACTTGTCTTAAAGTTTTGTATAGGTAGTTAAGCATATTTATATAGATTATACGTTTCGTAATATACAATTGTTTAATATATTTGCATCAATAGAAGAATTTAATTTTTATAAGACCTATGAGGAACAGTAATTAGGGGTAGGACCTAAAAAAGTATTTTACCTCCTCCTGCTCCTTTTCGAGCGTGTGGTTGCTACAATCCTTTTTTTCGTGTATGTGAATGGCATTTCATTTTTTTTATGTTCTTTGCATGCATGTTCGCAATGAAAATAAATTCAATTCAATTCAAAGTCTGAGAAAAAAAGTCCAAATTCTGAGATTAAATTCAGAATTATAAGAAAAAAAAGTGGAGAAAAGGAAATAATAAAGTCATACGTCTGAGAATTCAAAGTTTAATTTAAGAATTCTAACTTTTTCTTAAAGGATAAGTTTGGTTTCTACAGCTTTTACATTGTTTATAGAATGAAGTAGAACAATATACTCACCCAGAAGGCTTTCCTGATCCAAACAGTGCTTCAGGAGATATTTAGATCCAAAATCGAGCGGCGGACATCCGTATAATGGTAGCACACGGGGCATGTATAGAGCTGCTCCTAAAACTGCATTAATCGTCCAAAAACTCATTAGTTTCATCAATATTTCATCATGGTCTGCTCACGCTATTCCTCCATTACAGTCTGTGTCGCTCCACCCATGTTTTAGTGACTGTGCTGATCTCTGATCTGAAGACTGCTCTCTGGCCAGCTGTTCTTCTCTTTGCCTCCGCGTCCTCCTTTCGATGAGCTCCTCATCTGTAAACTCTGGCTCCAAACTGTAAGGACACCCATCATATTCAAAGTTCTCCTCCACAACATCTTCATCCCATAGATATTCATCCATTTTGCACAAAACTGGAAGAAGAAAGTCGTTGAGTAGCCGACGGTCTTCCCTTGAAATAATCTGCCGTACTGCGCATGCACGGAGGCAAACATTCTTCTTCTTCAGTTCAGAGGTCAGCACAGTCACACAAACATGTCTGGAGCGACACAGACTGTAATGGAGGAGTAGCGTGAGTGGAGGGTAGGATGATGGATTATTGGTGAAACTAATGAGTTTTTGAACGATTAATGCAGTTTTAGGAGCGGTGCTATACATGCCCCGTGTGCTACCATTATACGGATGTCCGCCGCTCGATTTTGGATCTAAATATCTCCTGAAGCACTGTTTGGATCAGGAAAGCCTTCTGGGTGAGTATATTGTTCTTCTTCATTCTATAAACAATGTGAAAGCTGTAGAAACCAAACTTATCCTTTAACAATTCTCAAATGGACTTGGTTTTCGATTCCCATCCCGATGTGTGGCCAGTCTTTCAGAGTCCAAACTTTTTCAGAAGCAAACCCGTTCTCTTCACTCTGATTGGTTATTAAGCCCACCAATCTCTCTCCTCCTTTCTTTTCTCTCTGCAGAGGCCTCACTCAGTGTCAGATGTTTATTCTGTTGTTCTACAAGTGAAACAACTTCATGGTTTCTCTCTGTGAGAATCAGCATGTGATTGGCCAAATGGTGGCTCCTCTCCCACCCATCCTGCTGCTCTGAGGATTTTTAATGTTGTGTGAACATGACATTGTCTCATAAATAGTGGCCAAAACTCTTATTTTTTAGGCCCCATGCACAAGAAGACAAAACCCTTAACAGTTTCCAAAACGATCGTCATAAAGACGAAGGCATATCAGAAAATGTGCGTGTCTATATAAATGCACTCGATACGCATGAAAACGCTGTAAAACACATGCCAGACCTCTAGGGGCGCTGTAACGATATGACGGAAACAAGCGGAACAGACGAAAAAACAGTGGGCATGCGCATTTGAGGCAAAAGTTGTGAACAGAGATTGTGATAAAGTGATCATAAAGTGCTGTAATGTGTCCTCGATAATTGTTTGTTCAACTCGGTGGTGATTGAGAAGAAGGAGATTTTGCTGTAACAGGGATAGTAGGGTCACTAGCTTCATCAGCACATATGCTTCACATACGCCGCCATTGTCATTGCCGCGTGTGGCGCATGCGTGTCAATGAAGATATGAAACTATGACGTAAGTGTATCTGAAAACTTGTGGAGAGCCAGTAATCATGGAGCTGCGTATACGGCATTTCAAAATCTTTCCACTCTGGAACCTGGTTTAAAAAATGATCGTTTACAGACCCCCAAAACGCCGTCTTCATATGGACGATATGCAAATTCAGCAAAAAATTTCTGCCTTTAGACCTTGGTTTGCCTTCATGTGAATGGGACCTAAATTTCCCTGATGGAGTCCTCCCGTGGGATTAATCCAGTTCTACTTAATCTAATCTGAAAGCCCTTTGTCTCACACTAAGAGCAGCTGAACGGTTTCTCTCAAGGGTGAGTCAACATATGGCTCCCCAGACACTTGTTTCTCCACCCTAGGGGCAACCAGAGGGTTTCTCTTGGAGGTGAATCAACATGTGATTATTCAGAGATCTTTTATATCTATATGATTTGCAGCACTCGGAGCAGCTGAAGGGTTTCTCTTTAGTGTGCCTCATTTTGTGAACATATAGAGACATTTGATGTCTGAATTTTCTACCACACTCAAAGCAGTTGAAGGGTTTCACTCCACTGTGAATCAACAGGTGACTGTCCAGGCACTTTTTAAATCTAAATGTCTTATCACAGACATCGCAGCTGAAGGGTCTCTCTCCGGTATGACCCAACATGTGGGCAGCCAGGTTATATTTTTTTGCAAATGTTCTACTACAATGAGAGCAGTTTAAGGGTTTCTCCCCAGTATGAGTAGACATGTGATTATCCACATGTTGTTTGTGTCGAAATGTTTTACCACACTCCTTACAGCTAAAGGGCCTCTTTCCAGTGTGAATCAACATGTGAGCAGCTAGGACCCTTTTCTCTTTAAATGATTTGCCACATTCATCACAGCTGTAAGGTTTCTCTCCAGTGTGCATTAACTTGTGACTTTTAAGACCCTTTCTGCATCTGTATGATTTACCACAGATTTTGCAGCTGAAGGGTTTATCTGTTCCGTGAACCAGTTTGTGACTATTGAGGGATGTTTTGAGTCGAAATGTTTTACCACACTCGTCGCAGCTGTAGCGTTTCTCTCCAGTGTGAACTAACATATGCCTGTCCAGAGCTGACTTGTGTCTATGCTTTAAACCACACACACCACAGCTAAAGGGTTTCTCTCCAGTGTGAATCAACTTGTGACTGTTTAGAATAGTTCTTCGTTGAAATGTTTTGCCACAATCATCACAGCTGAAAGGTTTCTCTCCTGTGTGAATCAATCGATGATTACGCAGATTCTGTTTCCGTTTAAATGTTTTATCGCACACGTCACAGCCGAACGGTCTCTCTCCTGTATGAGTGACCATGTGAGAGACAAGATGCCATTTCCTTTTAAAGGTTTTACCACACTCAGAGCAGCTGAAGGGTTTCTCTCTATGCTTTTGTCTCCTAACTTCATTTCTTTTCACATGTTTTGGCTGATGTTCTCTGTCCTCCCTCCAAACATCACTGTCATCGGTCTCAGAGGAGTCTTCAGTCTCTGGATTAAACTGTCTCCCTGGAGCAGGGCTCCTTTCCTCATCATTTCCTCCACACTCCTCTCCATCAGCTCTGACCTCCATCTGATGAAGCTGTGAGGACTGAGGTTCCTCTTCATCTTCATCTTTGCTCTTCACATGGACAGGCTGTTCTTCTTTCATCACTGACAGCTGCTGGATGTCTGCAGGAAAAAGTTGGAAAACATTAACATAAGTGGAACTGAACACTCATCAGAATCAAACTCAAGATGTTTCAGTGTTACATCATCTGGAAAACATGGCTGACTGCATGGAGCTGCATTCTGACCTCTTCCTGTTGCTCCAGAAAAGAGAAATGATTGTTGTTTTCCTGCTGGATTAGCCTCTAATATCACAACAGTCCTTCTGAAGTCTTAACATGTCACTCTGTTTGCTCCAAATGGAACCAAAACTCTCCACAGCCATTGCCGAGGACGACGCATAAGCAACAACATGAATCAGAATCTGCATTTACTATAAAGTATATTAACATATACAAGGAACCTAGCTTGTTAAAATAGTCCAAAAGAGAATCAAATATGAGAAAATATAGATAATCAGTGTGGGAGAAAAAAATCGATTCACATAGGTATCGTGATATTTTGTCTGATGATTTTTACATCACTTTTTTTGTTCAACCCCAAACTCTTTAGGCGCTCAAGTGGCAAAAATTGCGGCAAGCTACTTTGCTGAATAAAACAGGCCATAGCTGTTAAAGATAGTGGACAGGAGACAGGTTTCTTTTTTTTTATGTATGTTTTTGGCCATTTTGTGCCTTTATTTGTAGGAGAGAGACAGTGGATAGGCTTTAGAAAGGGGGTAAGGGAGTACGGGAAGACACTGCAAACTGGTCACAGGTGGGATTCAAACCTGGACCGGCAGAAGCATGTATATGGGGTGCCTGGTTGCTAACCACTCCGCAAAACCAGCACCCACGGTGACAGGTTTCTATTCAAAGTTTTGGCGCATATTTATTTTTGAACACACACACCGGACCGAGGGACGAGAGTGTGGCTGTAGAGCAGAGCAGAGAGAGAGAGGAAAAGAGAGACACACACAGAGTGAGTAAGAGTACTCGCGCTGCTGAGAGTAATTTGACAAGTACTGGCTGACTTTGAATCTGAGGAATATTTGCTCTCCGAGGATGACGCGCGCAGCGGGAGTGGGTCCGCGCTCCATTACAGTCCCCAAGCAGCACATGCCGAGGCCGATGCTTTGCCTCTCCGTGGCTGGATTGGAAGTAATCGGTCAGTGCTGAGGAGGGGACGTGGTCTGGGATGCAGGGAAGCTCAAAACACCGTGGAAAGTGACGGTGTAAGTGGGAATGAGAAAGACCGTGGAGCTCTGGTCAGACGAGGGAGGAGTTGGGGGTAAAAAGCACAGTGAAGGCAGCAGAGGCGTTCATGCTCGGCCTGTAAATTACAGTGATGATGATGGGTGGGAAAACTAACCACTTTGAAATTATAGCCTTTTTAAATCTTGATAGCAAAATTGAATATTTTCCTGAAAATACTCTGGTGTCTAAAGGGTTAATAAGCCACTAAAATCAAAGCAGTTCTTCCTTTTCCCATGCTGAACATTTCCTGAAAATTTCATCCAAATCCATCCACAATCCGTCATTTTTATATTCATATATTTTTATTTTATTTTATTTACTCATAGTGTATAAATATTTTCATCTGATTTCATTCAATGTGATACAGCAGTGGGAACTGTTTTTTGTTTTTGTCCTCTGGTCTGGCTCATTTTAAGGCACGTACCTCCTTCTTGTTCCTCACTAATATCCTCATTTCCTCTCAGATTAATGTGGCCAGCGAGGTATGTGTTTTTTATTGCGTTTTAGTATTGTTATGTGTGAATATGTATTCATTATTGTCCTTTCATCTCTGTCATTGTAAGTTCGATGGTGGAAGTTTAAGAAAGCAGAGAAGCTCACGAAGAAATGTAAATAAAGCCACCCGTATGGACAACTCGGCTTCGTCTAATTCCTGGAGGGAGTGAAACTAAATATTTAGATGAAATAAAGGTAGGACTAATATTTATGGTGAAAATCACAATATGGATGAGGACTGTGGCGCTGGAGGAGGTCTGCGCTCTCTGAGTGCTTTTCTAGTTTTTTCTTCCTGTTGTTCTGTCAGTAACTCAAAGCTCTTTGTTCCTCATGTGTTCAGTTACAGTTTGAGCTGCTCTGCAGGTTTGGATGCTTTAAATACATTATTAAAGGGAAACAAGAGTAATTTATCTGCAACATTAGTTTAAGGGACTTGATGTGCTCTATGTTTTCAAGTTAAGTGTATGGATGTAACACTGCATTTGACATATTTCAAAAACAATAAAATGGAACTGTAGAATATCTCAGTATATCACAATATTGTAGGATAGTGATATTATCGTATCGTGATCTAAGTATCGTGATACGTATCATATCGTGAGGCTCTTGCCAATACTCACTCCTACTGTTGAATCTTGAGGTTCTAAGTCAAACTTCAAAATATAAAAAGAAAAAAATGGGAGTAGGACAAAAACAACTGAGTAAGTGATGTATTGCAAACAACCACTAAACTTGTAGCTTGAGACCACAGCCCTTAGAAGCCAAAATCTTCTCAAGAACATGGATTCATTGTCATTTTCTGACAGGTATTCACACTATCATGACCTCCTGATGGCAAAGGTAAAAAAGGTTTCCCTCTTTGAATGGGGAGGATTGTAAAAATGCATAAACAAGACTTTCTGCTGCACCATTGCTGCTGAGGCTGGACACAGTAAAGGTGCCTAGAGTACACACACAATTTTTTAATAAAATGAATCCCTGGACCCACAACAACGTGATAATTAATCCATCTTAAATTAAGGTTTAGCATAGAAGTGATAGAAACATGGCTCAGGGATGGAGGTATGGTGGAAAAGCAGTTAGATGGACATGAGTGACATTATATATAAACATAAGAAACAAAAGAGGAGGAGGAGGGGCAGCTTTACACATAAACTCTATCCTGAAATAAAACATTGTGCATACTATGACTACTGCTGTAAACGATCTACTGGAAAAGATTTTGACACTGATGTAGAAAATGATGATGCTTTAGTTTGACTGAATCAGAGTTCACTCTTTTCTGCCAATCAGAGCCTTTACACTTTATTCTTTAGAAAGTCACATTCAGACTTGATTAGAAGAATCCCCAATAAATGAATCCTCTCTTTAGAAAAACTGTTTCTTCAGATCGATGTGGATCCAGTTGGGTGTGAACCCAGATACTAAGGGCCTGAATCTGCTGGTCCACTTTGAAACTGTTTCACTCATATGGCCTGACTGTGTGCTCAATCCAGCATGAACCAATCCAGCTAAAGTAAAGTCTAAATCCGAGATGGCCACCTCTGTTTGTCCTATAACTGTGTGCTTGTTTAATCCACTCTATTTTCTTTTTACTGGAGTGAACCGTGGAGCAATTGCTCAAGTTTACTGATGCTAGTAGGGCTACAACAACCAATCAGTTAATCGATGAAAATCAATAATTAAATTTGTTGTCAATTAATTAAATTATCAATTTTCATCTGTAACGAAAGGAGACAATGAGCCCGCTTACTTGCTGTAAGCTACTGTGAGAGGAGCGACCGTCACTGCACATAACAACATGCAGAAGGATTCACAATGGCGGCGTCCACGGCAGCATCACTTCACAAACGACCAAAAACCTCCAAAAGCTGGGAGCATGTCACGCTCAACAAAGCAAAGCAAACGATCACTTGCAAACATTTTAAGGCCGACTTTGCCTGGCATGGGAGCACTTATAGACAAGACTGCTGCTACTTTGTCTGCTTTGTTTCAGGAAAAAGAAAAGTAAGTTTGTGAGCATTTATTTGAACAACATGCAAACAAGTCTGTTAATGTACCTACAGTTTAGCACTGCGAGTCAAGAAAGAAAAAAGCTGTAATTAAATATTATTACAGAAGGAAAAATGTTTTTTATTGTCTTTGTTGTCGTGTAGAAAAAACCTAAAACAACTTTAAGCTAAATTGTAAAGGAAATTGCAAAAATATGTCATGATCCGATTAATATATTAATCGTTTAGGTAATCAGCCGATTAATCGATTATGAAAATATTTGTTAGCTGCAGCCTGAGTTGATAGTTCATTCATGTCTCAGCTCAACGTGAAGATGAGACAGAAATTATGACTTCACCATTGAGGTTATGTTAAGTGTATGTTTGTCCGTCTGTTTCGTTGTTTGCAAGGTTACACAAAAAAAGTACTGGACAGATTTTTCTGAAATTTCCAAAAGATGTTGATGATGGCTCAATTTAAAGATTAGATTTTGAATGTGAATCAGATAACTACCATAAGCGAATGACTGTTTTTGCTTGATACCTGTTTAGCTAATAATAATAATAACATGATCCTGAGTGCTAGATGTGTGTAAGCTTGATATGCAGCGCATTCAACTGACTCTGATCTAACTGTTATTTCAGAAATAAGGTTCAGTAAATCTATCTGGAGGGAAGTCTGGGTGGGAAGTTTGCCATCTTTGCGATTTTTTTTTTTTGTGATTTCCAGAGCTGTACATGCAGGGCGAGAGCAAAGGACAATCGACATCATTTATCTTGTTGCTTTTTCGATATTAATATCTTGAATGTTCATATCTCAATACCGATACGATAACTATATTTCTTTCAGCCCTACTTTAGAATATTTTTAAATGGATGATGAGCAAACATGCTCCTTAGAAAAAGGACGAGGAAAAAGGGACTTGATTATCTTTGGTTTATTCCTGTGTTATCTAGCATGTCACAGTGGCATTTTGCATGGGCCAAAGCCAGGAGAACTGGTCTTGACTGCAGCTGGTTGGGTTTTGAATGGCTAAGGAACTTGTGATGCTGCAATAAAAACAGGCCAAAGTAGAGTTTTTCCTCAGCCAGACCTCAAATAACTCCCATCCTCTAAGCTTCATATTGAGCGGCTTGTAAAGAAGCTAAAGCTGTGGCTGGGCTTACACTTCAGGAGTAAGTCCTGTTTTTCTTTTGCTGCAAAAAAAACCCATCTTGATGCTGCTACCTTCATACCACTGATGATTACTGTGATGCTTCATATCTGCATATATCGTCTCAATGCCTTGAATCACAGGATACTGTTTATCATGGAGCTTTAAGGCTTTAACTCTTCACTGTTCTGTGTGTGAGCAGGTGGTGGTCTCTCTGACCGACTGTAGACTGAATCAGTCAGGAGCATCCTGATTCACAAGGCTTTACTGGACCTGAGTCCATCATACTAGAGTAACTGTATTCATGTGAAACGTTCTGGAAACATTTGTCTACGCTCTGTGATTGGATGTCCCTCTTTTACTGTTTTTAAACCCCACTGTTCTCACTCCCCTCACCAGTTTCTCATTGCTTTAGTTCTGTTTTACAATCTTTTCCTGTTTTAACATACTCCATTTTTATTAGCATTATTTTTATTCATTTATTTATTCTCCTTTAATTATCCTCTATCTGCTCTCTACTTTTCTATCTTCCTGATGTAATGTCTTCTTTTCAATAGTCTTAAATTTATCAATGCATCTATAATCTATCTGCTGTCTTGATGTCTCCATGTCATTATACATAAAACAAAACCCTTCCCCACCAATGTTCATCTGTGCCTGTTAAAAAGGTGAGCTGTACAATTTGGTTTATTCTTAAATTTTCTTCAGCTGTTTCCAGCTTGGCAGTTTATACTACATTCTTTCATTTTCTTTAGTTAACAGGACCCCCTGTGCCTTTTCCTTGAACTCTCTTGGTCTCTGTTGACATGATTCAAGTTTATTTTCTTCCCTTGCTTTGTCTGTTAAAGCACTTTGTCAGTATCTGTTTTTAAAGGTGCTTTACAAATAAAGTTTTTCTTCTTCTTCTTCTAATAATAATTATTATTATTGCTAACTTATCCAAGCTTTCCACGCAAGCAAAGTAGCTCTGATTTAATTGGCTGGCATGTCTGTATTTGTGCCTGTAACTGTTTTATGTCTGTACTTTAGTAAATGAAGTATTTTAATCTCCGTGAGATTTTCCTGGTTAACTAAAGTTGATTCATTCTTTCAAATGACGGGTCTGGTTTTGGTCCATTGTGCACTCAGGCCAGATGAATGTTGTCATCCAGGTGATAATTCAGAGCCTAACAATCACAACTGTTCAGAAGGTCAAAGGACCCTGAAGAAACCAGAGAAACACTCAGAAGGTCCAACAGAGTCCTCACTCCACACACTGGGCTGTGCGTCAGGGGCGCATGGCGCACGGAGACCATAACGCGGCCATTTTGGGAAAATAAAGGCTGAAAGCAGACTCACCTGCTCTCTGGAGCTTTATCTCAGGTGTGAGGATCACAGCCAGCAGTCTCCTCTGTCTCTGCAGCTCCTCTTCATACTCGGAGGTCTCTCTCAGTCCACACAGGTCTCTGGTGATCGCAGCCTGCAGCCGCCGCTTGTTCAGCTCCATCAGCTCCTCAAACCCCGCCATGATCCACAAACACGAGGAAACGGAAATGACGTAATGTCCTTCTCTTCTTCTGTTGGTTTCACAGACAGGTGTGCACGGACAGTATTCATACATGCAAACAGTGTAACATGAGAGCAAATCCACAAGAAACCTTCATGCAGCAAACATTTCAGTTCAGACAGAATAGGCACTACATCCATAAAACAATCACAATCATTTATAAAAATGTTAAATAAAAAAAATAAAGACAAGCCTGAAGAAGCTGTTTGAGAGAAACCACAGACTCATCAGACCTGCCCAGAGTTCAGGGGCTGCTACAGCAAGTGCTTTACTGCCTCTGAAATTAGAGAAGGAGCCAAGAACTGGTGTCAGGCCTCGACCAGAAGATAACGGAACATGCCTTTGACAGTAAACGCACTGGCTGGATTAGTGAGTTGACATAAGCTAAAATAAAAAATACACAACATGAATCTTTTTCAACATTTTAGGAGCATTCAGTCTCAGGCTTTCCTCAATCTCTCACATTTAACAATTCTGAAATAGAAGATCCTTGTCAATAATTCCTTAAAAACCCACTGTCCTGATCCCCTGAAGTTTCTCAGAATATTTTTTTTCTTTAATACCTGAGCCTCTAAGGCTGTTTACATGGAGACACTGTGACCTAATACACAAAGGCTTTTTTTTGCATATTTGAGGTCAGACAGAGACGCTGGAAACCAAAGAAATAATGTAGTGTGCATGCCAGTCCAGTAGATGGCGATGTAGGTTTGCAGAGAAACAGCCCTGCTACAACGCACATATGAAAACTTTACAAACAACAATGGTGAGTGGAGGCATGAAGACTAAGGAGTTTCTTGTCTCGACAACAAATCTGTGTGGATAGTTTTATCTGGATAACAAAGCGAGCACCATAAGTAGCTCACGTGTTAATCTGTTAAATCTTAATGAATTCTGGTTAAGACAAGCACTTAAATTCACTCATTTCAGAGAAGCTGGAGAATTATCCACCTGTAATGATCACTTTAATCTGTTTTTACAGCCGGCCTCAGGCTGATTTCTCCTCTCATTTTTCAGAAAAAGAATCAGAAATGTATCTATTGCTTTTGACGAGGGAGCAACCTCTCACCTGTAGGCAGGTTCATCCCCTCAGAGATGAGTCTGATGAG
This sequence comes from Scarus forsteni, assembly GCA_036419115.1. Lineage (NCBI taxonomy): Eukaryota > Metazoa > Chordata > Actinopteri > Labriformes > Labridae > Scarus > Scarus forsteni. The sequence continues at coordinate 497,089 of JAZDUH010000133.1, read as the reverse complement.
GATGGTGTGGTCTTGAGGAGCTTGACCGGCTGATGAGAGGAGGTGTAGTTGTTGGGTTAGAGCAGAGGAGAAAGAAAGCAGCCTTGAGGGGAACCTGTGCTGATGGTTATGCTATCAGAGACGTTACCAGCTTCACCTGCTTCCTATCAGACAGGATGACTATGATCCACCTACAGGTGGAGTCAGGCTTGTTAAACTGTAGCAGATCTGGGATCATGGTGTAAAATGTAGAACTGAAACCCACAAACAGGACCCTGGTGTAGGCCGCTGCTGTGCCCACAGCAGAGACAAGAGAGAACTAAAGCTAATGACAGATCCATGGACCAATCAAGAGCCTGTCTTCATCATATTTGTAGCAAGATGAACTAAAAGAAAACCTAAATACAAGAACGTCTTAACTCTTTTCTCCCTCTCTCTGGAGGTCCCTGACATGTGGAGCCACAAAGTCTCTCTTTATTTCCTGCCAACTACAACCAGCAGACAACGTATGCTAGAGATGTAGTTATTACTCTGGACTTCCTTCCTACACAGTGATTGGCTAAGGCCTAATAAGGTATTTGAACAGACTACATTCCCAGAGTCTTAAATGCTGCTGTTGTAACCCCAGAAGATTCTTAGGTGCCATGTAAGTTGACTTTTGACCTCCCTGCTCATCCGGACCCCTCATCTGCTCCTCCTTATCTCTGTCCAGATGTTTTCAGCCAACGGAAAACCACAAACCTTATAAACTCATTAAATGAAACAATGAACACATCTAACAATGTGATATTTTATCCTGTTATGAAAAATGCATTCTGATGAAGTGACTTGTGTGTTTTTAGCTCTAAAAATGCCAAAGTTACGAATAAGTTGCATTGCTTATTTAAAGCTTGCTGACAAACCAACCATGCCCTCAATGGAAACTGAGGAGAGAACTCTGTATTATTTCAATTCACTCTGTTTTATTGAAGAATGCTTATAACAGGATTTATACACCTTAAATTTTGGTTGCATAACATCTCAAAGGCATGTGAACTTATACGTCTAAGTTCAAATATAAGTTGATAAAGTCTTTGTTATTCATCTAAGGCCCTCCTCCTGTGAGACCCTCTTTAGGAGTTAAAACCAGAGACACATGCTTCTCTCTCTTCTTCGTTCTTCTTCGTCCTCTTCTTTGACTTCTATTCCCTACTGTTACGCACCCGTCTAGGGGTAAGGCACGTAACAGATTTGCAAGGGTAAAAGGGAAAAATCACTCTCGGTCTCCAAAAATCCAAACAATACAATGATCAAAATTTTCACAATTTATTTACAAAACCAAAATTCAAGCCAAAGGCAGAAATGTATATACAATAAACAAACTAAAAGCCGAGATTTTAACAAGAAGAAAAGGGTACAAAAACAAAAGGCAGCAAAGGCTGGCACGCAAACTAAGGATTAACCCGAAACAATTAACACACTATCTAATACAAAAATCAACTACCAAAAACTAGCAAATTACACCGATCACAAATTCACAATAACGAGTTTGGAGGCCGACAGGGATTCACAACTGCTGTCAGAGAACGCTAACTTCCATCTGCTCCCTGCGGCTTTTTGAATGGGGAGCGTTGCTCTGAGGCCAATGGGAGGGCTGCTTCTCCCTCATTCGATCGGCTCCCTCCGCCAATCAAGCCGGGGCACCTGAGCCAGAGATCCTCTCTGAAAGCAGAGCACTCACTCACACAGGCACACAAACACACACACTCACAACAGGGAGAACAGCTCCACAAATAACAATAAGAAACGGCCAGGGCCGTAACACCTACACTTTGTCTTACGTCTCCTCAGCTCCCCTATATCTTCTTCATTTTTTGTCTAAGTTTTGTAACACGCCCACTGGTTTTCTTTAGAAGCCAGTAACTATAAGACTTCAAAGATTTGCTTCATAGTAAAAGGACTTTTGTGATTAATTTCAGAATAGTAATCGTCCGGCCAATGAATTCTTAATTTTTGGAATTAGTTACAAATCTTTTTTTTTTTATATAATTGAGACTCAACGCTCCAAGCTCCAGCTTCACCTTTAACAGAACCTGCCAGTCCAATCTAAGAAGGTACTTCTCTCACGTGAAACCTGGGACCAGCTCACATCGGAACATCCTCCCTGGATCCATCGTGCTGGATAGCGTGTGGTGTAGCCTCCCTTTGGGACAACTCCAAACCAGAACAGTCCGTCAGGCTCTCCGTAGCTCAGGACCAGTTTGAGATCTGATCCAAAAGCTACGTCACAGTAAGACAGCGGTTCTGAACCCCTTCAGATGGGCTCGAGTGTGTCTTGGTTTAATTCTCCAATAATTTCCCCTTGATTTGACCTTTCACAAGTAGATTAATTCATTAAATTAATCCTCTATAAACACTCCATACACTTATATGTTCCTTGAGGGTTCATAACTTCTTTCCTTATTCACAGAATGATTGATCAGTATAACTCTGACATTTATTCCTTTTTAAGTGTTTTATTTTATTTTGTCTTATATATTCATCACATCTATACTTTAAATAAATCACCCTGGTATTTAAAGTTCTGTCTGTTGGTATTCTATTTGGAAGATTGACATCCCTGCAAGAAAGTTCTGTCTTTAGACTTGAGATTGATTAAACTGATAAAGTTTAAGTGGTATCTAAAGTAGCTGGTATCCAGCTGGACAGCCTAGATCGCATCTTTAACAGACGGGTGCTCTTGAAAGCTTTGTCTATTTGTTCTGATGATGCTCACCCACTTAACTCTGAGTACAGGCTTCTTCCCTCTGGTCTTCATCTGTGTGTCCCACGGGCTACTAAAAACTGGTACAAACACTCATTTGTTCCTGACTCCATTCAAACATTAAAGAAAGTAATGATCTTAGTTTGTGTCTGCTACCTTAGTGATGTTATGTGGTTGATCTCACTGGCACCTAGCCACTCTTCGAGACACTGTACTTACTGGACACTGTGTGTCTTACTATAAATTTGTGCACTTTAATGGTCACTGCGTGCCCGGTCCCTGCATTTTGATATTTTTTAATACTATTTTGGCGTTATTTTAATGATGAATGGCGTGTGCTGGCAGATAGCTCAGTGGTATTGTCTGTGTGTATGTTATATACATATATATTTTTATACTACAATTTCATGTCTTGTGTGTTTTTTGTGCATCCCGCTGCAACCCAATTTGCCCTTTGGGGACACTAATAAATTTGAATCTTGAATCTTGAATCTATAATCTATTTGTCCTAACTGCAGGTTTGCAGAGCTTTTATTTCTGCCTCTAAGAAGAAATCAAGAGAACCAAACTGTGGTGTGAGTGGCCCAGTGCAGTGCAGGGACGGTGATCAAAATCATTACCCTCAGACATTTAATGAACTGTCTTTTTATTTTTAACTATCCACAGCTTTTAGACAAAGACATTTTTTACCAACTTTTTAAAAATTTAAGTTATGTAATAAAATATACAATAAAAAAGAGTGTACAGATAGAGCCCGATTTAAAACACAAGACAAGCGCGACAACTAAAACATAACATGAAATAGCAGTACTTATTTTTGACCTACTAACCAAAAAAAGCAGACAGCAAAGTGCAATGACGGACTAAAGGTATCGCTTAACTGAAAAAATAAAAAAATCAAATACATCCATTCACCAATCATAATGAATACACTCTGACATTTTTCAAATTTGGTAGATGTCAGTCCTCTGATTCTATAAATGAGTAGTAAAGGCAAGTTGAGTCTTTTACATGAAGAAACAACAGAGCGTGTTCAGTGAGAGGCTTCATCAGGTCTGTTACAGGACAGAGAGATACAGAAGATCATTCCTGCCTGCAGCCATCACCCTCAGGAACCAAATGTGCTAATAATTATTTGTATTGTAATTATGAAAAAAATGACAACAATATTGAAAAATAACCCATTTTGGGAATAATAAAGTATTTTCATTTCATTTTATTTTAAACCATAAAAAGAAGCCCATGTTTTGTTCAACTTGGTCACTGAGCCTCTCAATACACAACGTGTTTTTTCAATATTAAAAAAATGTACAATGTATAAAACCAAGAAAACTATAAAAAATTGTTAATCACAAAAAAATGTAAAATGTCCTGAGCCATACAGAGTGAGATGGAGAGGAAGGCACTTTTCATTCTGGTCAAAAAAGTCTCAAAGGTCACCAGGTCCTTTTTGAAACGAGGTAGCTGCAGTCAGTGGGTGGTTCACCAAACGAGGCCTGGAGCTCATCTCAAAGGGAAAACCTCTTCTCCTCCGTGCTGAGCTGAAGAGAAAAATGTCAAACATGAAGCTTAAAATGTGTTGGAAATGTTAACAAGGAGTTATTGAACAAAACTCTGCCAATCAAACCGTCAAACATCATCTGAGGAGGATGGAGGACGTCTTAATATGAACTCAAACACTGTTAAAGCTGTGGTCTACGTTTTGAAACCGCAGCCTGCCCCCCCTTCCCTCACCCCTCCCCTCCGTGTTCCAAGATCCTGCCCCCAGCTCGTGGCGCCTCATATAAGCCCCCTCGGACTGAGCTACGAGCGACTAGCACAATATATCAGCAGCAAACTCAATCAAAAACAGCTCAGCTCAACTGAAAGTATCAAACACGACAGACATCCCCCTTGTAACACACAGCAGTAGCCATTTCAATTGGACCGGCGGCAATGCGGGTCTGGCGTCACCAGAGCGGAGCCGAGTGTGGGGGAGGATTTATCTTTCTCGGCCTGTCCTCCTCAGCTCAGCTTACAGTGCTAACGATTAGTGGCTAACAGGCTAACCCGCTCCGCTACAAGTCATTAGCTAGGCCAGGCACAGACTAACCAGAGTTATTCAGCAGACATCTCCCACTGTAGTAAACAAAGCCATTACCTGATCAACCAGGGGCGAAATGGCCGATGCTGAGGGTCTGACGGCCGACCGAGGCCATTCGTTAGCCGTTGGCCCGCTAACAGGCCTCAACCCGCGGGCAGAGCTCCGTTGGCGGCTTCGATTTTGGCGCTAGGCTTTTCGGCTCCATGATAGTTCAGTAGCTAACTGCTAGCTGCTCACCGGAATTGATGGACTCATCTAGGCTTGATTGGTCAGCTAGTGTGCAGCTTTGCAGCGGATATGATAAATGGATTTTTTTCATTCTTTTTGGTCTTTATACTGTGTAGATAGGACCATAGGACCATAACAGACTTATAAACGGTGTTATTAAGATGTACAAAGCTTCCAAATCGTAGACCATAGCTTTAAGCCCTAAAATCTATAATTAATATAACCTTTGAGGAATGATGTTGATTAATATATCAGTATCTAGATGAACTGCCACTAAAATGGATTTAACTGATGCTGATATTCCCAGCCTCATTAAAGCCAATATGGAAGTTTTTGGTAACTTGTTCCTTTTTTCTGTTAAAAACTAAGAGTTAAAGTTGAAGCAGTCCGGTATGTAGGGAGCGTAAAGCTTGGTTATTGTTTTCTTCTGTTTTTCTATTTAGGGAGTCACTTTAGATTTGAATCAGTTTTCTTTTACTTTAGAGGTCAGGTCAGGTTTTTGATTTATTAGAGTGTTTGGTGTTTTATTTTTGGTTTACTTATCCAGAGGTAATTTTGATTTAGTTTGTGAAAAAGGAAAAAAAAGACCATTAAAAATGAATTGTTTTGGACTGCACTTCCTTTTTTCTTGTGCTTTATTTGTGCTGGTATCACATTGGGAGTGATTTGGGAGTTATTATTTTTATGTTTCCTCCGGTATACCTAGGCTGGTCGTAGCAGGACCCCTGTTTAAAACTATTTAACACACAAAAACAATCCTTGATGAAGCAGATTCACAGCAGAAAATGGGGTACTTACTGGTAGAAACCCCACTGGTAGAGTGTCGTCCTGTAAGTAAAGAAAGAGTTCATTTGACTGGCAGGAAGGTTGACTATAAATAAACTTTTATCCTAATAATGACTTCATGTCTACAAATATTCAAACACTTTCAGGGTCCATTTACGTAGAAACTCCTGACTTATAGACGCAAAGATTCTTCCGTTGCATTTTAGAATTCTTCTGCGTTCAGATGACAACGCTGGAGACGAGTTAATCCGCTGTAAATCTGTTGTAGTGTGCATGCTAGTTCAGTAGATGGCGGTGTAGGTCTGCAGAGATGCAGCGCTGCTACAACACACGAACGAAGAGGAATAACTTTTCACAAACAACAATGGCGAATAGACGCACAGAGACGCAGGAGTTTCTTGTCTGGACAACAAATCAGTTTGGACAACAAATCTGTCTGGATAGTTTTACAAACCGAGCTCGGAGCTGCATGGAAAGTGGATTCAAATCTTTTCAAACTCAGGCCTGGACCATAAAACTGACCTGGTGTCTCCATGTCCAGTTAGATCTGTTTCTGAGTTTCCAAATGTAATAACATGCACTACATAGCTGCCCTGGTGTTGTTTTACATTTCTATTAAAGGAGAAGGATAAAACAGAGACGCATCAAACAGGCTCTTACAGGAAAAAGAGTTAAAGTCATGTAATCATTAACAGATCTAGTTCTATCATAGATTAATCATGGACCTTTGTACCTGATAACCGGCCATGTTTTATAGACACATTGTTACAGAAAACACCTTTAACCAGAATCACCTGTCGTACTTTATGAAGATGAATGTACCCCCCCAAAAAAGCTCAAGCTCATGATTTAAAACCTGTGAATTTTCTTTGACAGTGAATTTAAATTAAAATATTGCTTCAGAGGGAGGTTACTGTTTTGGAAAAGGGCACTTACTTCTTATCATCAGGACAGACCAGATAATCAGAACAACCATCCCAACAAGCCCTCCCACAACTGCTCCGACAGCAGCCCCAATTGCAATTCCAGAACCTTTATCTGAAGGCGGTTCAGGCATCTCTAAAAGAAAAAAGACAGGTCAGTTTTTTGTTCACATCACAGCAGTCCCATCCCTACAGTGTCTAAGGGCGTTTTCACACAAGAGGCCGAGGCATCAACTCAGACCTCAAAGTCTGGTCCATTTCAAGAGCACAAGACTGAAGAGACCTCGAGTACACAAGCATGCTCATGAACCGGTTAACCTGAACTTCTTTCAGGCTTTATGACAGTGTTTCATGCTTTACGTCGACAAAGCCCAGAAAAAAATAAACAGTCAGTGAGTAAATAAATACAATTAAGCTTTATGTTAAAAAGGGTTTTATCAACTGTTTCTTTGTTTGTATCTTCTGTGACTTCCTTTATGATTCTGATAAATGTTTAATTCTCCTGTGTTCTCTCCTCTTATCATTGTGTTCAGGGCCCGTATTCAAAAAACATCTTCAGGCTAAAAGTATCTACTAGCTCGCTGATGTAGGAGAAACTTTCAAAAGTAATGGGCGTGTCCTAAATTCAGGACTCCTAAATTTCTCTCCTAAAAGTATTTCACAAAGCATTTTAGTGCTAAAACAAGCTCCTAAACCTGCGAGAAGTTCAACTTCAACTTCAACAAAATTGTTTTTCAGCAGCAGGCATCAGCACACAAGTACATGATAACACATAAATCATACAGGCATTAAAACAAAAACAGGAAAAATCCTGAACGATAGTGAAAAGGACGGCACTTAAACCACAAAATGCCAAAGACTAAGAGTCAGGCAAAACCCATAAAGTGCATTCAGTCATCAAAGTGCTGTGCAGCAGATAAATAAACAGTAATGATTAACATACAAGATAAAGCAGATAAAAAGAGATTCAATAAAAAGTCAATAAATAGACAAGGATTAAAATCTAAAAGTCAAAAATCAATTCCATCCACAAGATGCACAAAGCACAAGAAAAGAGAGACTAGTCAGGCCAAGAGTTAAGGTTTTCAATAGCAACTGGAATAAAAGAGGTTCTGGCTCGCCTAGTTTTGGTTTTCGACATTCTGTAACATCGTTCAGAAGGGAGAAGATCAAATTCAGCAAACAGAGGGTAGTCAGTGCTGGTCAGAATTTGTTGGGCTCTGCTAAAACACGTCTGCTGTAGATAGCCTGCAGCTGAGATCGCTGCACTCTGATCACCTTGCTCGCTACTTTGACCAGATTCACAAGTCAGTTTTTACCAGACAAAGCAAGACAACTGAACCAAGCAACCTTGTGAGAGCACTTTCTATAAAGCACTGATAAAAAAGAGACATGAGAACCTTACACACCTTGAACATGTTGATCTTTCCCAAGAAATAAAGTCTCTGCTTACTACAGATGGCATCAGTATTGGCTTTAAATCAAAGTAAATTATCAATAATTGATCCCAGATATCTGTAATGAGAAACAATCTCAACATCCATCATCTGAGTCATTAATGACAGTAGGACTGACTCTGGGCTGTGAGTTTCTAAAATCAATAATCATGTCTTTTTGAAACATTAATCTGTAGGCAGAAATCTTTGCACCAAAATCATGAATGACAGGACCGTGTTCAGACTCATCCTGACCCAAGAGACTCACCATCACTGTATCGTCTGCAAATTTAACAAAATGCCTGTTACTGTGAGTGCTCCTGCAGTCATTGGTGTACAAGATAAAAAGCAATGGAGAGAGGACACAGCCCTGTGGGGAGCCTGTGGAGGAAAACAGTTTAGGGGATAAAACACCATTGACCCTTACACACTGTGACCTGTCAGTCAAGAAGTCCACTATCCAGCCAACAAGGTTCAAGTTCAAGTTAAAAAGAGAAAGAAGTTTCTCTGCCAGTAAATGTGGCTGGATAGTACTGAAAGCTGAGGAAAAGTCAATAAACAGGAGCCTGGCATGAGTTTTTCAGGTCTCCAGATGCTGAACTATAAAATTTAACAAAGTCAGCGTTGCGTCCTCGACTCCTCTGCCTGTCCTGTATGCAAACTGAAGAGGGTCCAGCTGACCTTCCACCTGCCCTAATATCTCAGTCTTTACAAGCTTTTCAAAAGTTTTCATCACCAGTGAGGTGAGAGCCACTGGTCGAAAGTCATTCAGTGTTTTTGGATTCATGCATTTTGCAACAGGAACAACAGTGGCATGTTTCCATATCTTTGGGACTCTCTGTACTAAAAGTGACTGGGTAAAGATAAAATGAAAGATTCCACTCAGCTGTGAGGCAAATGATTTAAGAACTTGGCCACTGCTGTTATCAGGACCACAGCTTTGGCCAACTTTAGTTTGACTGAAAAGTTTTTCAATCAGATGCACATCAATGTTAAAAGCAGGGCCCCCTGGACAGTTTTAAAAACATCATTAATTCCTCCTGAGTCATCAGAGTTAAATCTCAAATAAAAGCTATTTAGCTCCTCTGCAAGCTGAACATCAGAAGTGAAGCCATCCAGTGCAATAGTATTTTTCTTTTTATGTTGACCTGTCATTAATTTCATACCATCCCAGGCAGATTTGAGGTCAGCCTGATGAACTACACTTTTTCTCCTTTAGCATATTTTTCAGTTCCTTGGTGATCCACGGCTTATTATTGGGGTATGAAATTATTGTTTTTTAGGGATCACATTGTCTACACAGAAACAAATGTAACTGCACATTACATCAGTTAGTTCATCCACGTCCTTTGATGTCTCCTGGAAAATGGACCAGTCTGTGCAGTCAAAGCATCCCTGAAGAGCCAGAGTGCTATCCTCATTCCACACCTGGACTTCACGAGCCTGCACCCTGTCCCTTTGCAGCACAGTCCAGTAGGAGGGTAACAGATGCACCAAATTATGGTCAGAGGATCCAAGAGCCCCCCTTAATAGAGCCATAGCAGTGGTCCAATATCCTGTTACTGCGATGTGTCTGCATATACTGCTTGGAGGCAGAGAGCTCAGCCATGAAGCAGTACATGCAATAAATAAAAGACCAGAAGCAAGGTGCCAAAATGCCTTTCAGGCTGATAAACAAAGGGAGTACATTACAGCAAACAAAAAATGCAGCAACTGTGGAGGCTCGCACAACCCAAAGGACACATGCCCAGCTAAAGGAAAACAGTGCCTGAAATGCAAAAAGCCCAACCATTTTGCTAAAGTTTGTAAGACAAAAGCAATACAGGAAAAAACTTATAGAAAATCTGTACACTTAGTCAGAGAAGATAGTGCAGAGGACCCAGAAATACTGTACATGGATGGCCTCATAACTGAAAACACAGATGAACAACGAACAAGTTTACGCAGAGCTCAAAGCTGGTGCTTCACAACAAAAGATAAAATTCAAAATAGACACTGGAGCACAGATTAACGCTCTCAGAAAATACACTTAATACCCTGTTTAAAGGCACCCTCCTGAAACCAGCCACACATAAACTGAACTCCTATGGAGGAGACATGTTGAGCACTAAAGGCACCTTCCAGCTTAACTGCAAATACAAAGGCAGATCGATGATGCTTCAGTTTTATGTTGTAAGCACAAAGGCCCCACCTATCCTAGGCCTGAGAGCTTGTTTGGACATGAACCTTATTAAACTTGTGCTGGAGGTACACGAGAATAAACAGGATACAGTCAACAACACACAAAGCATTATGGAAGAATATGCAGATGTCTTCCAGGGCATTGGAGAGTTCCCAGGAGAGTGTAACCTCTGCATAGACCCAAATGCCACACCAGTAGTTTACCCCCCCGCGCAGAGTTCCCATTGCACCACGAAGCCGCCTAAAGGATGAGCTTGAGGAGATGGAGAAAAACAACATAATCTGCAAGGTAATAGAGCCAACAGACTGGGTAAATGGACTTGTTGTTGAAAACCCCCTTAAAGTAACTAAGAGTGTGCCTGGACCACCTCAACAAGGCCATCCAAAGACCTCACTACCCCCTCCCAACGCTGGAAGATGTCACCACAAAACTTGCCGGAGCACAATATTTCAGCATCCTCAACGCAAGATCAGGCTACTGGGCCATAAAGCTGAATGTCGAATCATCACTGCTAACAACATTTAACACACCATTTGGCAGATACAGGTTTCTTAGACTGCCCTTTCGGGATAAGCTCAGCCCAAGATGAGCTTCGGAGATGTGTCGACTAGATGTACGAAGGTCTGGATGGAGTAGCTGCCATTGTTGACGACATTTTAGTCTTTGGGAAAAGTATCTGTTTTTTACCTGAGAGCAATGCTGCAATGCACAAGGGAACGAGGTGTGAAACTAAATCCTGACAAATGTCGCATTTGTGTTACAGAAGTTAGCTACTTTGGACACAGCACAGGCTCTCCCGAGAAGGCATCCAACCTGACCCATTAAAGATAAGGGCAATCCAAGAAATGCAGCCACCACAGAACAAGAAACGATCCTGGGAATGATCAACTACCTCGCCAGGTTCACCCCAAGACTCTCAGAAGTAAATGCACCACTATGACAGCTGCTGAAGCATGACACTGAGTTCACATGGGACAGCAACCACGACAGAGCATTCCAACAGCTGAAGAAACTAATAACACACCACCTAGTGCTGGCATATTTCGACCCGCAAAAAGAGCTAAGTACTTTTTAACTACTTTAAGTAGACACTTCAAAAAACGGCTTGAGATGGCAAACGTATCGCCTATTCATTCAAATTGCCAAACAGCACGGAAGTCAACTACGCACAGATTGAAAAGGAACTGTATACAGTCCTCTTCGGCTGTAAGCGTTTACATGAGTACATGTATAGCAGCAGAGTAACTGTGGAGTCAGACCACAAGCCCCTGGAGGCAACCCTGCGGGAACCACTGGCTGCAGCTCCACCACTTTTACAAAGAATGATACTGCAGCTGCAAAAATACAACATCTGCATCATCCATCGTCAAGGAAAAGACATACCTGTTAGGTTTAGTTTGACTATAGTTGGTCTGACCTGGTGCAGTGGTTTGTCTTTTGAATTCTGAAATCTCTGAGACTGTAAAGAGAACCAACGTTCCTCACAGTCAGCAGTGGTTCTGCTCTAAAGTGGAAAATTTGTTCTCATGCATCTTTTTTCAATTGTGAGGTTATCCCAGATCCAAATTCTCCTCTGATAATGTTCTTTCGTTCATGGACAAGTTGGTCAAAGAGTAAAATCTGGTGTTGTGTCCAGTTTGGTTTGGTCTTTCTTTAGCCTGATGTTTTCTCTGCCATGGTTATTCCAGAGTCCCTGTCATTCAGAGGCTGCTTATATGGATATCTGCTAATCCTTTAACCAGATACAGCTGCTGAACATTAGCACAACACACACTGGACTAGTCAGTATGTTACTCTGGGTTAATGTTTAATCTATATTTTTTATTTAAAGGTCTTTATTTAAATCTGCCAACATGACTCCTTTCTCTAAACTAAGTGATTTAAAGTTCTTAAAGCCTCATTCACTGTCAGCCAATCACTGTAGGCGCTGTGAGTCAGGTGGTTCCTGAAACATGACATCATCCATAGCAACAGGGTCTGAAACATGACATAACTCATAGCAACAGAGTCAGAAACATGACATCATCCATAGCAACAGGGTCAGAAACATGACATCATCCATAGCAACAGGGTCTGAAACATGACATCATCCATAGCAACAGGGTCAGAAACATGACATCACCCATAGCAACAGGGCCAAAAACATGACATCATCCATAGCAACAGGGTCTGAAACGTGACATCATCCATAGCAACAGGGTCAGAAACATGACATCATCCATAGCAACAGGGTCAGAAACATGACATCATCCATAGCAACAGTGTCTGAAACATGACATCGTCCATAGCAACAGGGTCTGAAACGTGACATCATCCATAGCAACAGGGTCAGAAACATGACATCATCCAGAGCAACAAGGTCTGAAACGTGACATCATCCATAGCAAGAGGGTCAGAAACGTGACATCATCCATAGCAACAGGGTCTGAAACATGACATCATCCATAGCAACAGGGTCTGAAAAATGACATCATTCACAGCAACAGGGTCAGAAACGTGACATCATCCAGAGCAACAGGGTCAGAAATGTGACATCATCCATAGCAACAGGGTCTGAAACGTGACATCATCCAGAGCAACAGGGTCAGAAACGTGACATCATCCAGAGCAACAAGGTCTGAAACGTGACATCATCCATAGCAACAGGGTCAGAAACGTGACATCATCCATAGCAACAGGGTCTGAAACGTGACATCATCCATAGCAACAGGGTCTGAAACATGACATCATCCATAGCAACAGAGTCTACAATTCTACAATTTCATTTAGCAGACGCTTTTGTCCAAAGCGACGTACAACACAAGCAAGAATTCGGACTGAGGGGAAAAACCTTAGCAAGTGAGTCGAAGTGCTTCAAGTCAATTGGCCACAGGTGCTGCCATCTGGTGCCAGAAGAAGTGCCAGTTTTTTTTTTTTGTTCTGTTTTTTTTATACATATATAAAAGCATCTATTTATTTATTTATTTGTTATTTGAATGGGACAGTGCACATTGATGAACATGCAAAAACATGTAAAAATGCCAGATTGTAGCTTGACGCTAATTTCCATCCGTAGCCCCATTAACATAGAAACATATTGAGACAGTACAACATTTCACAGTAAGAATAAAAGAAAAGAAGAAGGAGCAGTATTAATATAAAACGAAGGGTGTAGTTACTGCACTAAAATGTGATACATCAATGTATTATGTAAACACATCTGATAAGAAAAATCGTGCACAAAAATGTTGTATAATTTTGTATACATGTAATGAAAAATGAAGGAAACTCTGATGTTGACCCAACAACTGCACTACATTACAGGTTATAGGTGGTTGCATGTTTGATTTTCTAATAACCATGCTTTCAGCTTCCCCTTGAAAGTGCTAAGAGTGGTGCTCTCTCTAATGGTGGCTGGGAGGTTATTCCAGCTTTGCCCACGTGCCCACATCTAAAACATGACATCATCCATAGCAACAGGGTCGGAAACATGACATCATCCATAGCAACAGGGTCAGAAACATGACATCATCCATAGCAACAAGGTCAGAAACATGACATCATCCATAGCAACAGGGTAAGCTATGCCCCTTTCTTTTAGCTTAAGAGCTCTCTGAGATCCTTAATAAGAGTAAAGCTGCATTTACACGGCGCCAAGATGGTCAAATCCGGTAAGTTTTCGTTGCGTTTAGATGGAAACGTGTTGCGTTTCGTCTGAAAATGGAAACTTTTGAAAACAGGCTCCAGAGTGGAAAGATTTGATTCTGCTCTCCATTCAGCTCAGTGTAAACCGGTATCACGTCACCACATGTGCAGTACTCTTTCACATGAAGGTTGGCGTGCATCTTTAAGTCAGGAGTGTCCGTGTAAATGCAGCCTTAGTCTCAGCAGCTTTGTGAATAGGTTTGAAGAGAAAACTTTTAGTTAGGAACTTTAAGTGTCGTTTAGGAGTCCTCATAGCAGTAAGATAAAATGCTTTGTGAATACGGGCCCTGATATTTTGTGTGCACACTCTGCCTTTTATTGCCAAATTTGCAATAACAATAAATCTGCCTTACCCAGCCTTCTACCTTCTGTTAAGCTGCAGGAGGGTAAGTCTTTAGAAATGAAACAGCGTTTGTTGGGGAAAATGAGCAGTGTAAACAGTCACTGTGGTTACTGCTCTGCTTCTTATTGCCAAATTCTCACTGCCTTCTCGTAAAAGTGTCAAAACAAAGCTCTGCTATACTTACACCCCAAAATATCTGCATTAATTCCACAATGCTGCAATACCTGTGTCAATTTAAGCTGTAACACGGCGGCGAACACTTTGCCTTTCTATGCTCCACATACACACAAAGGCAGACGCTCATCATGCCTCTGTTACCCCCTCTGGAGATGGAACAGAGAGGGGATCAACTCGTTCCTCCATTCTGCCTCCAGACTGTTCACAGTGGAGGTGAAACCTCACAGAGGGGTAAATATTATGAATTTGGCTAATAACTCCAGATCAGTACTAACAGTTTGCAGAGGCTTCAGACTGAATATGTCACATGAGGCTCAAAGGGAAGCTCACAAGCTAACATGCTAACTTAGCAGCGTGACCAGCTAGAACCAACACGTACCTCAGTTATAAGTGTGCACTACAGAAGCCTGTGAGGACAATAATGTGAGTTTTAGGATACTCAAAATGGAGGGAAAAAAAAATAAAATTTAGGAATCAAAATAATCTCAGAGAGTAAAAACTGTTATTATGATTTTGTTTTGTTGTCTACCCTGAAGAATCAAGCCCCATGTGAAACTGCCCTGAGTTAATGATCTCAGAAAACAAACATGTTCTCACCCCATGTGCTGGTCACAGAAAAGCCGGACGCCCTGTGGGACACCTCACAGGTGTACTTGGCCTTGTCATCCTTGGGGACCTTGATGTAGTCTCTCCTCTGGAAGGTGCCGTCTCCGTTTGGGAGGGGGCCGGTGCTTTGTACTCTGATTAGAACTCGATTTTCCCGTTTGATCTTCATCTCAGTTTCTTTGGGTATGAATCCTGTAGCCAGGCACGTCAAAACAATGTTTGTCTCGATGTTGGACTTCTTTGCAAACAGGTGAACTGTGGGTTCCTCTGCAAGGAGAGACATTTCAGATCTCATTTAGTCTGATTAACAACACCTGACTCTCTCAGTGCAGCTGATGTTGTCATTTAAAGAAAAGTAAATCAATCAGTAAACTTTTAGATATATTGAAACTATGTTTTAACAAAGACGACCTGTCACTCTTTAGGAGAGACTACAACCATGTTGTTTAATTTTTTATGTTTTTATTTATTTATCTAAATGGAGAATGGTGCACATTAATGAACATTGACATGCCACAAAATTTTGCCTGTAGTCCCTGGCAGGTTGTGTGCAATCTTAAAATATATAAATTCTATATAACAGCAGTAACAGACAGAAGCAAGACAGATAAACATAACATGAAACTTACATTGAATAACAGGACACAAATAAACAATAAAAATGATATACCCAAGACAAACTGTCACAGGGTGATGAGTAGGATGTGTGTGCGTGCAGGTATGTCCACTTGATCCTAATTACCACTTGGACAATGGTAGCATCAGCAGGGAAAGATGGTTGGACCAAACTGAACTGAACTGAACTGTTTGGTGAAAACCTACTCATACATAAGAAAATCAGGGGAGTTTTTGATTCAAAATAAAGCGAATGAAACTGCTTGATAATGGCAGCATCATATCAGAGTTTAAACCAAAGATAAGGAGGGACTACAGCATGACCCTGCAGTGATTTAGTTAAACTTAAGAATGCACATAAGACAAAGAAGTTTTTCCATCAAACATACTTGCTTGTTTTAGCTGCTCCTCCCCATAACTCAAGAACTTGCTCAGCCAATCAATGCACTCCTTCTCCAGGTAGCCTCTGGTGTATTCTTTAAGGACCTGGTTGTTATCCCACTTCCTCTTGGTCGGTTCTGCTGCCACAGTCGGTGCCACCCAGACTTCATGAGCGTCGTCGAAGGACAGGAAGTCTGTCCCATCGTAGTTATATCTGTTCATTCCGCTTACAAACGTCAGGCTGCCATCTGGCTGCGTTTCACCCTCACAGCCAACCATCCACTGCAGCACATGGAGGTCTGAAACAAATCACACCATCATACAGATAAATGGATGGACTGAGAGGAACATAAGTCTGGTTTGTTAATCGAACGACCAAGGAAATGACTTTCAAATCAGTCAAGGCGTCTGCCTGTGACAAACAGAAAACACACATGTAGGAGGAGTCTGTATGGCTATGACATCATAAACCCCAGGAAGTACAAACAGAGCATCAACATTTGAATCATTGTAAAAAATAAACATTATCTACTCCTACACTGAACTCTCCAGTCAGGCAGTGAATGATGGGATCAAACAGAAAAGGAAGTGAAAGTCATATCTAATGTCTGACAGCTCTTACCTGTGTCACTCTGCCTCATTCGCTCCATCAGGATCTCGATGTTGACTTTGAACCACTGCTGCTTGCTCTGGCGGGACTGTGTGCCTTCTTTCCAGTAGTCTGGAGAAAGATGTTCTTTCATCCAGGGCTCTTTGGGAATTTTCCTCTGAATCACGCTGTCGTAGTAGTCGATGATCCTGTCATCCAGCATGCCCATGGCAGTGAACTCATGGATGCCCGGGAGATTAATGGGCTTGGAGAGCGCCGTGTAGATGTAGGTGAGTTTATGTGTCTCTGGTAGGAAAGAACATTATTGTTCAACACTGATGTTGCAGATATTTCTCTTCCCCACATTAAGGGGAGGGCCCAGAACTATTTCTCAGTTCTGGGCCCTCCACTTTTTACTCTCTGCATTAACTGCTTGGACAGAATACCCCTGGTTCTTCGTTTCACTTCTATGCCGATGACACTGTTTTCTATCGCTGTGCTTTGACCTAGTCAAAGATCAGCTTTTGAGCTGTTCTTATTTGAAGTCTTCAAACAAAATCTTCAAGACAGAAAACACATTATGTGAAAAAACTGTCACAAAGGAAGGGAAAAAAACATGTTTTCTACGTTCAAGAATTTAGGATTCATACTTGACAGATTGAATGTTCTGGAGCACATCCAGTATGTGGCTAAAGGTCTCACTGGATTTTAATTGCAGAAAATTTCTTGCTTCTCCTTTTGTGTAAAAAAGAGGCTGGTAGAGGCGACCTTCTTGCCTGTTCTTGATTATGGAGACTGAGTCTCATCACAAACTGAAGATTCCTTACTCAGTGCCGTACTTTATATTCTACAGTGAGCTGGACTTTGCTCAGCACTCACACTCTGACATATTGGTATATTTTTATTTATTAATCCGTCATGTGAAGGTTTACCTTTCCTCTTTTAATCTTAAAGAATAGAACACACACCCTTTGTTGCTCCTAAAGTTCAGACTGAGATTAAAAGAAAGTTTTTAGGTTCTTGGGTCCTTTTACTCCTTCTCAACTAAAATTACCCAACTAGTTTTAAATATTGGGTAAAAAAATAATCTAGGCTTTCAGTGTGCAGATGTTTTAACTGATGATCCATGATTATTATACACTTTAACCCTCATATGACCCTTGGACATTTTTGTCCATTTCCAAAATCCAAAACCCACTCACAGACAGTCCCCTCCTCATCGGAGTTGATTTTTGGTGAAGGAGTGTCATTGTGGTTAAAATTTCCAAAGCCCAATTTTCAGTGTAAAAATCTATTATTTGACTACGTAATGCATTTTTAACCTATTTTGACCCTTCATAGACAATAAAGTCCATTTTCTAGAAAGTGGTTAAAAAAAGGTCACAGGGGTGTGATTTTTGGCAAGCGGGGGTAATTTGGGGTTAAATTTGGGGATTCCAAGTTTCAGCATGAAAATCCATCATTTGACTGTGTAATGCACTTTTCTCCCATTCATGACCCTTTGTGGACAAAAATGTCCATTTTCTAGATAGTGTCTAAAAAAGGTCAAAGGGGCGTGATTTTTGTCAAAGCCGCTCATTTTGGGTAAAATTTAAGGACCCTAAGTTTCAGCATGAAAATCCATCATTTGACCCTGAAATGCCTTTTTATCAAACGATCAATAATATATTAAGTTTGTTTTTAACTATTCTTTTAAATATTCATTGAGTTAACATTTTCTGATTATAAAATTAAATTCCCAAACATTTCCACTAATGAACCATAACAGTTTTTAGACTTTGGGTTCACTTTTTGTTATTTTAAATGTTTACAAATAGAAAATGGGCAGATGAGGTAAAATATGGGTAATTGTAATTTGTTTAATATTATTAAAAAAAACGGTATTTAACAGCCAAAACAAAATATTTCCAACCCTAAACCATAACATTTTTAGATCTTTTGGTTCCCTTTTTTTAAGTTTTTATGTTTGACGATGAGAATGAATAGTTGAAAAAAGATGAGTTATTTAATTGGCTAAAGTTATATGATTTAGTTATTAAATTGGTACTTGAAGGGCGAAATTAAGTATTTGCAATCCCAAATCCTTTTTTTTTTTTTTTTACTAGTGGTCCATTTTTTTTCAATTTATTATTTAAAAATGAAAATGGATGGACAATAAGAAGAATGTTTCATGTTAATTGGATTATCAACATCATTTGGTTATTAAAAAGCTATTTATGACAGAAACCAAATATTTCCAGTCCTAAATCCTACCATTTCTGTCTCACTTAAATATCATTTTAATGTTACAATTATGTATAGATCAGGGAATAACATACCCAGTTCATTTAAAATGTGTATTTCCTTCTTTAAAATGTTGGAGAGTTCCATTTTGGGACCCGGGTGAAGATAGTTTATCAATCGTCTTTTTTCACATGGACTACCTTCAATAGCTCAGAGTGAAAGCTCTGTAGAGAGAGGGCTGATGCACAGAAAGCTTCAAGCTCTCATGAGAATATCTATGTCACACGTAAATAAGACTGAGAAAAAAACACCTCACTTCATTTCTCTAAGGTCCCTTTGCTGGTCCCACCCATACAGCTACGTGACTTTTAGTCTCAGTGTTTTAATGACCTTCTATAAACTAATTTAGAGCTGTAAAAGTTGTGAGAGGAGGGCAAGGACACAACAGAGGGGATTTGATGTAAAAAAAAAAAAAATCATTCATTGTTGTGAAATATTGAGGGCTGTCACCTCCTACAACGGCAGTGGATTGAGATTTCTTTGTTGAAAAACAAAAGAGTTATTGAATATTGAATGTGCTGTATGGCACTTTGAGGACGGTCCCTAACTCCGCCTATAGTCACAGGCACATTCAACAGACATTCACTTCTTTACGACCCCCGCTGCTTCATTATTATCTTTATATTATTGAAGTTTATCAAACTGTGAAACATCCACCTTAATCTGCTCTCCAACATATCCCCAAACTGTGCTAAATCGATACTTTGAATCTGATCTATCGAAGGTAATCGAATAATCGAAAGTTAAATATGAAACTACCTCCACCCGGTCATTTTGGGGGTAAAGTCCCTGAAATGTGAACACCTCTGTGCTGAAGGGGCCTCGTACTCGAGTAACTCTAACTAATGACATTCTATGATGTAGAAAAAGAAATAAATGAGAGATTCTTCTTCTTCTTCTTCTTCTTCTTCTTCATTAAACATTAAATCAAAGTCTAATCACGGTGGTTACCGCCTCACATTAAAACCAAATCATCAACGTTAGTTCAATTAAGAAGTTTTGACTATAGTTAAAATCAAAAATGCACATTTCTGTTTGAGAGAGCAAGGTCAAGTGTTGGAGGTAAATAAGAATTAAAAGAAAAATAATATAGTGTATTATGTTTCATTAAACAGTTTCAATAATCTTAAACTAAAATTGGACCTAAAACATCAACAACACATCGAATTTTTAAAGACTTCCAAACTTTTTGAGCTTCATTTTCTCTCTAAAGTGTCAGATAATAATGAGGTCTTACCGCCGTTTGCTGCCAGGATTGTCCCCTGCAGGACAAAAGCCCACAGGAGCTTCATGTTTGGACCCCAGACCCTCTCCCTCGGCGTCTGTAGACCTTTATCTCACTGCAGTCAAGACACCTTCACTCCGAGATCACCTGATCAACCGAGCCGTCAGTTAATTTGCGGTGTCCGCATATAAGCGGTATTACGGTAAACAGAATTCAAAATAAAAGCAGAGACTTATGAAGGCAGTCTGCAATTTTAAACTATTTCAATCAGTAAGTCTGTTTATTGATCAATAAAGGACATTTCACTTATTTGTTTAATTAGTCCAACTTTAATAGAAACACAAGAGCTGGAGCTTCTGATGAGGAATTTCAAAATTAAAGCACACTTAAAAATCAAATACTTTAAATATATGTCTCAAGTGTGGATTGACACGAAGAGGAAAGTCCTTGTTTTCACAGTCATTTCACTTCAGACTGATGGCACTCAACCTCAGAGACTCACTCATATTATTCCATCAAGTTCTGATGTGGATTTTCAAAATTAAAGCCCTCTAATTTATGCCATTTTGCTAAAATTTCCCTGATTTTGATCAGAGTTACACACAAATAAGTCCAGGAAGTTGTGATGTTGATTTTCAAAATTAAAGACTTCTGAAATTAAAGATTTAATTAAAATATTACCTCTGATTTCAGTTTTACTTACAAAAAACAGACAGTTGTCTTTTAAAGTAATCTAAAATCATTGGGAAGTAATAGCAAAATGTTACATTTTAGAGGGCATTTATTTTGAAAATCCACATCAGATCTTCCTGGAATTATCTGAGTGAGTCACTTTGGTTAGTCTGAAGTGAAATTAGTCTGTGGAAACAGTTAGCTCTTATTTTGATTCCAAACTTGAAGGAATTATTGAAAATATGTGAATATTAATTTGGCTTTAATTTTGAAATTCCTCATCAGAAACTCCAGCTATCATGTTTATTTTTAACTTTGGATAATTATACAAACAGGTGAAACGTCATTGCCACCATCTTCTACAGCTTTGTGGTCACAATCAGGATGGTCTATGAAAACAGTTAATAATCAATTTATTCCTTATGGCTCAATTAAATGATTAACAAATCGTTGAATTAAGTCATCAATCAATCCACAGACTGACTTATTGAAATTGTGTAAAATTTCAGACTGCTTCATAAGTCTCAGCTTTTCTTTTGAATTCTGTCATGGCACTACATTACCGTAATACTGTCCATATAAGGCACTGCAATTTAACTGGCGTCTACATTGGCTGCATCTCAAAGCTCCAAAGTCTCATCCTCGCTTCCTCCACTTGTGTCTTAGTCCCGCCCACCAGAGATGCAGAGGCGTGAGGAAATGAAGAGAGGAAACAAGGAGATTCATTTCAAGAAAAATGAGAAGTGGGCTGCGGTGGAATAGTCGCCTCCTAAGCCCTTTCCTATCTACTTTTCCTTAACCCTGATGGTCAATGCCATGAGGTTAAGGAAAGGAGAATTCAGAAGGACTTAGGAAAGGAAAACTGGTGTGCAGAGAGAATCCGACTACACTTTCACTACGCTACGTCATCATGTGACAGCGGATGTTACTGCTGCAATGAAACTACAATTTCTCTGAATTGCCATCATCCTGATACTATATTTCATATATTCCCATTGCCCACTACAGGAGTTCAGACTTTCAGCTTTATTCCAACAGTCCTTCATAATCAGGCTGGCATTGTTCAGAAACTGCTCATCTTTTAGGAGCAGATTGTTCAATTTCCAAAAGCAAAACTTGTGCTTGCTTCCTTCCATTGTGTAACTTAAACTTATATACATGTAGATTAAATTGTGATCTGTAAGGATTGATGGTTCTATTTTAACATCCAAAAAAACTTGACTTTCAAGATCTCTAGATATCAGAAATCAATCCGAGACTGTTCGGACAAATCTTTAGTACACCAAGTACTTTGCATTTTATCTGGATTCCTGCGTCTCCATATGTCAAAGCAATTCAGATTTAAGCATAGATTGTAAAGTTCAGAGGAGCAGTTGACTCTTGTAGGTCTCGGTGGAGTACAATCTAGTACAGGGTCTTTTATGGAGTTCCAATCCCCCCCTAAAATTAACTTTGCATAAGGAAATATATTTATTAAACAGGAAATCTCCTGTTCAAACTCCTGAAACAGAGCTCTGTTCTGTAAACTGTTATTTGTAGCATAAATGTTACCCATGACAAAAATAATGTCCCTTTTCTCCAGCACTAAAATTAACTATCTTTCATACTCATGTGCTCTACTTTTCAAAATATTACCACCAAACTGTCCTCTCAAAATTGCAACACCTGCAGATGTGTTGGTTCCATGTGACATCCATATGTTATCACTCCATTGACTCTTCCAGAAGTTATAGTCGGACTTTAATGCATATGTTTCTTGTATAAGGAAAAAATCAGCCTTAAATCTCTTACAAAACAAAAAAAATCGCTTTTATTTTTTAATATATCTCTGATACCCTGCACATTAATTGAACACACTGATATAGACACTTTCCTTCAGTTGAAAATGAATAAGGATTTTCTGCCTGAAAACTAAGGATGAACATGTACCATAAAGACTTACATGTCCAAAATACAACCAATATACTGCTCACTGAGCACTACGTTGCTGCAAAAGTACAACTTAAATATCTGTTGGCATAACGCAGAGTTGCATACCATCTATGCTCTCAGCTCTCTCCCATAAATTAAAGTGATATTCCGGGATTGAACAAGTTGGGTCCTATCACAAGGTTTAGGGCAGAAATTACCCCTACAGCAGTGTTTATGTTCTTCAGAAACCCAGGGCACTAGGACCAAACCCCGCTCCCTGCTCGTCCGCCGGTTTCCTCTGCACTCAGACGGGGCCATATTTTACTTGACCAAAAACACACATAAACGGACTCCCACCGAAAAAGTCTGATATCGGTCTGCATTCACGCTCTATTTAGAGAATTTTCAGCGCGTTACTTTCACACAAAAACACCGCTAAATAAGGCTCTAGTTCACATAGCGCCGTGAAACGGCCTCAGCGGAAGAGCCAGAGCTGTGGCTGCAGAGCCTCCGCTGCAGCGGAGACTCTTCCGCTGACAACACTGTTGTTCATGACCTTTTTCCCTTTTTCTTAAATCCTTCCTTCATTCAGTCATGGCGGTTGCAGCACGACTTCCAGACTGACCTGGCATTCCAGGAGTCTCAGCTGCAGGAGTATGTTAATAAGTCCCCTGTTGAGGTTACTTGCTGAGTTGGCAATGTTAACAAGAAGAAGAAATACTTAATCCCAGGTTGCCAACTCTTCTTCAACTTGCCAATTCATTTACATGTAAGTCAACATTAATAAACCTGCTGTTTTCAGGCGTGAATTAAAGTTTGTCTACACAGTGGCAGTTGCAGCCCATGTCCTGGTTGCCATCTTGGCCGCATGTGTCATCGCGAGGGCTGCAACAACCAATTGATTTCATCAGCAATGAATCATGGGTGTTTTGGTGAATGAAATTGTAGCTTACAGTTGGTTAGTTGGAAGGAGATGAGCCCGCTCTCTTGCCGTAAGCTACTGTGAGAGGAGCGACCGTCACTGCACATAACAACATGCAGAAGGATTCACAATGGCGGCGTCCACGGCAGCATCAACGAACGACCAAAATCTCCAAAAGCTGGAAGCATTTCTCGCTCAACAAAGCAAAGCAAACGATCACGTGCAAACATTTTCAGGCCGACTTCATCTGTCATGGGAGCACGACCTCTGACCTCTATGAAAGAGCTGAGCTGAGAAAGCACGTCGGCGTGTTGGAGACGGACGAAGACTCGCCTCGGTATAAAGATTACTTTTGTTTGTTACATTCAGCAGCACCTTATGTTATTGAATACTTTACAGACAAGACTGCTACTACTTTTGTGAGCACTTATTTAAACAACATGCAAACAGGTCTGTTAATGTATTTACAGTTTTGTACAGTGAGTCAAGAAAGAAAAAAGTTGTAATAAAATATTACAGAAGGAAAAATGCTTTTGATTGTCTTTATTGTTGTTTAGAAAATACCTAAAACAACTTTAAGCTAAACTGGGGGGAAGTTGTAGCTTCCCTGCTGGACTATGCTGGATCTTATAGTGTAGAACTCGCTGCAGGTGATCGGTAAGAATCACACGTCTTTAATTTCCCTTGCTTATTTATTGCCACCACACTCACATGAATCCTGTCCTCTGAAGAATCAGTGGTTCTGTACAGAGTACACATAAAAACAGATAAATCTAAATCAGGTTTCTTCACTAACATGAACAGTTTACAGCAGAGAAAGAACAACAGGCTTCTGAACATATAAAATCAGCTTATTCAGTTACATCAGTATGGCAGTGCTGCCATCTACTGTACATTATACACAGTGAACACCTATGCTAATACCATGTGCATCTCAGACTAATTAACATACAGATATGACTACAATGTGATGATGTGGCATATCTCCTTATCCAAAATAATAACCAATGAATGAACAAAAGCATATAGCCGCAATCACACCAGAATACAGGTATTCTCATCTTTGAAGAAGATAATACAGTGGGCAGGGCAGCTAACACACAATGAGCCAGCATGAACTGGGCTCCATTAGCTTAGCAGGCTAAAGATGTATAAAGCATTGACCCATACCCTACCAACCCTTTAATTTACTTGTGCTAGATGCACTGCACAACTGATGACAATGGGAAAAGAGTGAAATCCAAGGTGTCTTCCCTGTAGAACACGTGTAGTGTCTATCCAGAGTCTGTGCAAGACTGAAAGTGAAAGCAAAGAGATGGGAAAAAAAACTTGGGCAAGAACGTCAACCAGAGGGCTCCTTTTTCACATAAATGAGGATGGTGTCGTCTTGAGCAGCTTGACCGGCTGATGAGAGGAGGTGTAGTTGTTGGGTTAGAGTAGAGGAGAAAGAAAGCAGCCTTGAGGGGAACCTGTAACCTTGCATAGCAGATGGGCCTGCCTGATTCAGTTCCTGAAATCCTGCAGACTTGTGAAATATTTCCGTGGCGGACATATGAAACTATCCATCTGGCGTGTCAGGTTACAAATCTCCAGCTCACACAGTATAAAATCATTCACATAACCCACTACACTGCACAAAAACTGTTTAAGATGGGTTTTAGGACAGAACTATGTTCATATTGCACACAGAACTGCCCTGACACCTATATTCACGCCATCTGGCAATGCGCACCTGTTAGGTAGTTCTGGATAAAAGTCACAGAGTCCCTATCTCTCATTCTGGGAAGCCACATCCCACTATCTCCCTCACTCTGCCTACTTGGTGATGTGTCTTCACTTAACTTCCACGCAAGCAAAAACAAACTCCTTGTGGCCCTAACCATTGCCAAGAAAACGGTCCTCTTAAACTGGAAATCAAGGAACTCCTTAAATTTAGCCAAGTGGAAAAATCTCCTTTCTGAGTATGACTCCCTGGAAAACCTGGCTTCCCCTCTAAACCACACTGCAGAACATCAGGACCACTGGCCACCTTTTTTTGATTTTTTGCACACCTAAACTCCCAGGTATTTAAATCTCATCTTGCCTTACTTATTTATTTATCTATTTATTTTTTTTGCCTGCCAATACCATCCACACACACACACACACACACACGCACGCACGCACCCACACACACACACACACACACACACACACACACACAAGTTAGCACTGCCATTTTGCTGTGTTTTTCTCTTTTCTCTCCTCTACCCTTTGAAGTAGCATAATTCCCCAGGACCCCAAGATGATAGGTATACTCTGGTGAGTATACTCTGGTGATGGTAGTCGGGGGCATCTTTCTATCTAGTTACCCAGATCTGACCCACTGCCCGGTGGGGCCCGCTGGCCTGGCGGCCTCCTTATGGGACGCTGGAGTGCCTGTGGCTTGCCTCCTGTGCCCTGGTGCTTCTGGGTCTAAGAGTGGTCAACAGGATCTGGGGGTGGTGCTGACTTCTTCCCACGGTGGCGCCTTGGCAGGCCCAGGGGCTTGGGGTGGGAGGCTCCTCCCTTCCTGTTGTCTGCCCTGTGGCCCCTCCCCTCCTCCTTCCCCCTCGCCTGCCCTCCCCCTCCCTCTTGCGGGGGGCTGGGGGCCTCCTGCCACCTGGGGGTCTGCCGCTGGGGCCTGGCTGCCCTCCGGGGAGGGGGCTCTGGCACCGCAGCACGGGGGCCCACCCACCGATTAACAAGCCTGGTGTGGGCTTGGACATGTAAACAGGAAGCCAAACCAAATGAAACTCATCAGATTTGACCGTATTAGACCTCGTGTAAACGGCCCCTAAATTCTTCCACCCTCTTTGTCACATTGTTTAAATCTTAATGAATTCTGGTTCAGACAAACACTTAAATTCACTCATTTCAGAGAAGCTGGAGAATTATCCACCTGTAATGATCACTTTAATCTGTTTTTACAGCCGGCCTCAGGCTGATTTCTCCTCTCATTTTTCAGAATAAGAATGAGAAATGTATTTATTGCTTTTGACGAGGGAGCAGCCTCTCACCTGTAGGCAGGTTCATCCCCTCAGAGATGAGTCTGATGAGGATGGTGTCGTCTTGAGGAGCCTGACCGGCTGATGAGAGGAGGTGTAGATGTTGGGTTAGAGCAGAGGAGAAAGAAAGCAGCCTTGAGGGGAACCTGTGCTGATGGTTATGCTATCAGAGACGTTACCAGCTTCACCTGCTTCCTATCAGACAGGATGACTGTGATCCACCTACAGGTGGAGTCAGGCTTGTTAAACTGTAGCAGATCTGGGATCATGGTGTTAAATGTAGAGCTGAAACCCACAAACAGGACCCTGGTGTAGGCCGCTGCTGTGCCCACAGCAGAGACAAGAGAGAACTAAAGCTAATGACAGATCCATGGACCAATCAAGAGCCTGTCTTCATCATATTTGTCTCTGCTGAATATAAATCTATGTGAGGTTAGCTCTTTGAGATTCAGCATCTCGTCTCCAGGAGAGTCCTCATGTCTGTATGACTGTAATGATAGTTTTTATACAAGTATAATCAATAAGAATTATGAGATGAGTAATAGTCTAATATTTGATTTAACATCAATAATCTATTTGTCCTAACTGCAGATTTGCAGAGCTTTTATTTCTGCCTCTAAGAAGAACTTAAGTGAACCAAAATGTGGTGTGAGTGGCCCAGTGCAGTGCAGGGACAGTGATCAAAATCATTACCCTCTCTGGTCAGACATTTAAGACTCTTTTTTTTTTCTATCCACAACTTTTAGGCAAAAAATGAACTTAATGAACTCTCTTTTTTTTACCAAAAATTTTTTTATTACAGTTTTGTAATAAATATACAATAAGCAAGAGCGTACAGATAGAGCCTGATTTTAAACACAACACAAAGAGCAACCACGAAAACATAACATGAAATAACAGTTCTTATGTTTGACCATACTAAGCAAACACTGCAGACAATATGGTGCAATGACAGACTAAAGGTACCATTTCACTGAAAAAATAAAAAATAATTTAATAAAATACACCCATTCACCAAACATAATGAATACACTCTGACATTTGACAATTGTAATTGATGTCAGTCCTCTGATTCTATAAATGGGAAGTTAACGCAAGTTAAGTTCTTTACATAATTGAAAAATGAAACCCATGTTTTGTTAAACTTGGTCACTGACCCTGTCAATACTAAATGTTCTCAAGCCACACAGAGTGAGATGGAGGAAAGGGTGATTTCCGCTTTAATAAAATACAGCATCTGGCTGAAAAAGTCACAGAGGCCACCAGGTCCTTTTTGAAACAAGGCAGTTGCAGTCAGTGGGTGACAGATTGGAACAAGCTGTTCCAGCAGCAGGTGAAAAGGGGACCTCGGGACAGGCTGAAATCATTTAAAATATTTTAGACCAAAAGCTGCATAGAGGAGGGCAGGACCAAAACAGATGTCCATGGATTGCTTGGACATGAACTGTCTTTTTTTAGGTAGCTGAATTCAATTAAATCTTGCACATTTTAATATGTTTATAGTCTTTTCCTTAATACCTGAAATCCAATAAAGAAAATTTTTTTTCCAGGTTAAAGAGTTTGCTCCTTGGCTTTAATCGAACATGAGGTTTGGTTGATTCATGACACTTGAAATTCCATCTCACTTTATGAACTCATCACAGTGGTGCTGGTGTTGTCACGGTTAGCTGCAGAAACAAACAAACAAAACATCAAAGTTACTTTATGTTATAAAGACGAACAAAAACAACTGTAGGATATGTTTGTGTGACAGATGTCTTTTTGATTATAGAGTTAATTTTGTTTCTTTATAATGCAATCAAAAAGAATAGATTTGAAACCCCAAAAAAAGTTTGCAAACAAAATTATGATTTCAAAAATAAAAAATGCAGGTGAACAAATTAAATATAGTGGAGCTGTGAGCAGAGTTTCAGGAGAGGACCACACCTCAACCACGCCTCTTCCTGTGTTCCTATAAATTCGAACCGTTCACTTCCCTCTTGTTTCGCACACTCGACTCACCCCTCCCTCCCTCCCCTTATCTAAAACTTCTTTCTTCCTTCCTCAGGGCCTTAAAGAGGGGGGTTCATCGTGCCCGGGAGCTACGGCGAATTCCCCACGAAGTTTCCCCAAACCGTCATACGCTTCACGTACCTACTATGTTGTTTGTTATCCACTGTACGCAATAAATAATTGTCAAATTCATTCATCCTGTTGATGGTGTGGTCCTTACTCGTGAATTTGTGATTAAAACTGTATCTTGAAAAATCCACAGGTTTCTTTTACAAACCAACATATTGTTCTCATGAAACATAGATTCGTTGAATAAAAATTCTCAGAGTCCAGTTCAGGGTTTGCTGTGGTGAGGTGAGTTTATTAAAGCATGCCGGCACGCTGGTGAACTGACGGACAGAGTGCAGGTCTGTGTCTGTGAGCTGACCACGACTGAGAGAAGAGCACGGTTTAAGTACCGTAGGAAAGAGGGGACTGTACCTTAACCAGACACGACAAATCAAGTAGACATGGTACATCAATTGAGACAGAAGACAGACGTCTGAATGTATTAAAGGAAAAGTTTGGTTCATGCAGCTTTTACATTGTTTATAGAATGAAGAACAACAATATACTCACCCAGAAGGCTTTCCTGATCCAAACAGTGCTTCAGGAGATATTTAGATCCAAAATCGAGCAGCGGACATCGATATAATGGTAGCCCGTAGGGCATGGATCGACGCTCCTAAAAACTGCATTAATCGTCCAAAAACTCATTAATTTCACCAATATTCCATCATGATCCGTTCCGGATGGTCCTCCTTTGCAGTCTGTGTGTCTCCACACAGCGCTGTGTGGCTGTGCTAACCTCTGAACTGACGAGTTTGTTTACATGCCCTTCTCGCATGCGCAGTGCTCTCTGGAGCGTTGCCTTCGCTTCCTCCTTTCTATGAGCTCCTTATCTGTAAACTCTGGCTCGAAACTGTAAGGACGTCCATCATATTCAAAGTTCTCCTCCACAACATCTTCATCCCATAGATATTCGTCCATTTTGCACAAAACTGGAAGAAGAAAGTCGATTTGTAGCTGCCGGTCTTCCCCTGAAACAATTAGCCGCACTGCGCATGCACGAAGGGCACGTAACAAACTCGTCAGTTCAGCCACACAGCGCTGTGTGGAGTGACACAGACTGCAATGGCGGATCATCCGGAACGTATCATGATGGAATATTGGTGAAAAACATGAGTTTTTGGACGATTAATGCAGTTTTTAGGAGCGGCGATCCATGCCCTACAGGCTACCATTATATCGGTGTCCGCTGCTCGATTTTGGATCTAAATATCTCCCGAAGCACTGTTTGGATCAGGAAAGCCTTCTGGGTGAGTATATTGTTCTTATTCGTTCTATAAACAATGTAAAAGCTGCAGGAACCGAACTTTTCCTTTAAGCCACTGTGAGTCATTAGACAGAAGAGAGCCGTGATTTCCTTAGCCAGTATACATAGGAAGTTCTTTGTTCAAAGGTGCAAGGATGTGTGGGGTCAGTCTGGGCTTCAAGTGTTAGAAGGTCTATTGTTAGGTAAAAGACCTACGGGGTGTAGTTACCAGGCTACAGACAATTTGAATTCCAAGGCACTAGATAATACAAACCAAGACACTACAGCAACAATTGAACATTTTCTCTATCACTCTCAATTTCTGAAAATTGAAAGAAGCCTCCCAATTGGCCAGTTTCGCTTGAGAGACGAGATGACAACTTCCGCCCCAGACAGAGGCCTATATCACGAAGCGTGGTCCACTTATCCCCGGTAACTCACATCTATCCAGAATTGAGTAACCGCAACAGTGGCAATCAGGATAATTGATAGCACAAAGGAAGTTATCAACACGTCTCATCAAGAGCCGTGAACGTGCACGTATAAGGGGAGGGCTCAGAGGCAGCTGACCAATCATGATCATGAGAGGTAAACACGTTAAGAAGATCCGGGATACACTGACAGAGCTCCATTGACCGCAGTCATATTCCACATGTGAAGAGCAGCATCTGATAATGTTAACATGTTAGGATGAAAAAGACAGAGTCATGGAGAAAAGAAACACCGTAGCAGCTGTCAATCACAGACATTTACGTGGGAATGCAAAGTGGACTGTGAAAATGCACAGGCACTTTGAGTTACATATGTTGTAGGAAAAGTGTTATATAAATAAACTTGACAAACTATCATTGGATCAATATGACATTGATCACACTCATGAATCAAAATACTGTACAAATGTGTTGCATGTCTGACAGTTATCACCCCTCAGATGTAATCCCTCTGTGGTGAGCAGATAAAAAATAAATACAAAAACATAACTGTGTCTGGTAGGTTGGTAAGTTTCATGACATATCAGCTGCATTTAAGATTTAAGTCGTCGTCACAATGAAGTTATGATAACACACTGATCTGAAGTCTGACCCAAATTAACCTTGTAAAACTCACCAAGAAAAAAAAATCTCTCAAACTCATGAATAAAGAGCAGGAATGACATGATGGAATAATGGGCTGTTTCACATAAGAATTACATCCCTGTTATTTGTCAAGCACTTTATGGTGCATTTGAATGTATGAAAGGGGTTATGCAAGTTAAGTTTATAGAGCAGGTGATGCACAGTGACAGCGGGACAGTCAGTTCACCACTCCTGCGGGTCACACGGGGAATCAACGGCTCCAATATATCACACAGGTAAATGATTCACTACAGGTACCTCTCATAGCGGATCTTCAAGTTGATCTAGTGGGTCAGATCGGTACTTCTCATCCTTGTGCTCGTCTCAAGAGTTGTGTGCCTCTGTCTACCGGGTTCAGGAGGAGAGGGAAGGCCAGTGTTTCCGAGATTCCGAGAGGGTTCTCTAGAAAATTGTAAGTGAACAAGTATATTTTTTTTGAGATCACCAAAAACAATGTTAACCTATTTTTCATGCACTCAAACATTTTTGCCTACAGCATTCAGTGTCCATGTAACAGCCTGTTATATGTGACCATGTCCAGGTAATAAAATACTGATAAAACCAGTTATAAATAAATTACATGTTTGGCACTGAGTCTTTTCACTCCGCTCTGATTATCTGTCCCCCCCTTAGGCAATCCAGTCTTTACCTCAATACTAAACAATACGACAAGAAACTGGTTTGGAGTCACTAGGTCACATTAATATTGATAAAAAAAAATAAATAGGTGAAGCACTGCAGTGCCATCAAAAGTGATGTGACTTTCATGTAGGTTTTAGTAAGTAAGACTCGTTTAGAGTCTCTTGGTCACATGACCTAGAAGTAATTACAAAAAACTATTTGTAAAAAAAAAACCCCACTAAAACTCTATAAAAAGTGGAATGTCCTATTGGTCTAGTTTAGTAATATTAATTGGACTCTGGTTTGGAGTCACTGGGTCACATGACATAGAAACTATGGGAAAAAAATGCATTTATTTTGTAATCATTGTTTATATGAGGTAACTTTATGAGAATGCCTTTATCAGTTTCCAGCATAATGCCAGGATGTCTGTGGCACAGTTGGATAGTGCGCTTGGTTAGTGATCAGGAGGTTGCAGGTTCAAGCCCAGCTCCAGGGGCCACATGGTGATGTGCCCTTGGGCAAGACACTTAACCCAAAGTTGCTCCCACTGCTGCATCAGTGGTGTGTGAAATGGATAACTAACATAGAAAACTCAAGACCATCAGTGAGTGAATGTGAGAGTGAATGGGTAGGTGTGACCTGCAGTGTTGGGTTGCTACAGACTACAAAAAAAAACAGATAAGCTCAAGTCTGTTTACCATTTAAAGGAAAAGTTTGGTTTCTACAGCTTTCACATTGTTTATAGAATGAAGTAGAACAATATACTCACCCAGAAGGCTTTCCTGATCCAAACAGTGCTTCAGGAGATATTTAGATCCAAAATCGAGCAGCGGACATCGATATAATGGTAGCCCGTAGGGCATGTATAGCGCTGCTCCTAAAACTGCATTAACTGTCCAAAAACTCATTAGTTTCACCAATATTTCATCATGGTCCGCTCACGCTACTCCTCTACAAAGGTCCGGGGTTGCTCCACCCATGTTTTTGTGACTGTGCTGACCTCTGAACTGAAAACTTTCTTTACAGCTGCCGCGCATGTGCAGTACGGCTCATTGTTTCAGCGGCGAGCGGTGGCTACTCAACAACTTCCTTCTTCCAGTTTTGTGCAAAATGGATGAATATCTATGGGATGAAGATGTTGTGGAGGAGAACTTTGAATATGATGGGTGTCCTTACAGTTTGGAGCCAGAGTTTACAGATGAGGAGCTCATCGAAAGGAGGACGCAGAGGCAAAGAGAAGAACAGCTGGCCAGAGAGCAGTCTTCAGTTCAGAGGTCAGCACAGTCACAAAAACATGTGTGGAGCAACCTGGGACCTTTGTGGAGGAGTAGTGTGAGTGGACCATGATGAAATATTGGTGAAACTAATGAGTTTTTGGACGATTAATGCAGTTTTAGGAGCGGCGCTGTATGCCCTATGTGCTACCATTATACGGATGTCCGCCGCTCGATTTTGGATCTAAACATCTCCTGAAGCACTGTTTGGATCAGGAAAGCCTTCTGGGAGAGTATATTGTTCTACCTCATTCTATAAACAATGTGAAAGCTGAGAAACTATACTTATCCTTTAATGTGAGTCTCTAGGAGGTGATCTAACTGATCTCCAGCTGCTAACGCTGGATAGACCTCAGTGAAGTCACGGCTGGAACCGGAGGAACAGGAGTGATTATCTGTCGAAGGTCCAACCTTAATTTATTGGATTTAAGTCAATTTTTTATGTTTCCTTGAATTTCTGAAGTCCTGTTTTCCTCTGTGATAAAATCAAACATCTACTAAGCCTTTATTGAATGTTAGTAAAGTCTGAATGTCTAAATGAACAGAAACAAATGTTCCTTTGTGTAAATGCAGTCACCTTTATTTAGGCTACCTGGCAGAGCATCTCAGTTACCTGCTGCTTAACAGAAGGTTTTTTCTTGCCGCCATGATGGAGGGATCCATGATTGGCTATATGGATTCATGTTGGGTGTTGGATGTATATATTTGTATATATATGTATATGTGTATTTTATATGTATATATGTATCTATGCATATATGTGTATCCATAAAATGAAGAGCTTTATGCTCTATTGTAAAGTGTCTTGAGATAACACTTGTTATGAATTGGCGCTATACAAATAAAGATTGATTGATTGATTGATTGATTGATTGATTGAGTTACAATAACAGAACTGACAACAAACAGTGAGCCTGCTCTACATGAATATATCAATTCATAAAGAGAGCAGCTCTGATTGGATTGCTCCACAACTTATCTCACCACCACCAAGCTAATTCACAACAGTGAATGGGGTACTTACTGAAAGAATCGTAGCAGCCATTGTTTTCTTCTGTAAATAAAGAAAAGAGTTAATTTGACTGGCAGGAAGGTTGACTATAAATTAACTTCTCTTTTATCTTATGCAAGACTTTGGGCTCTAATTTCCTGGTGCAGAGTGGTGCATCCTGCACAGTGTTAATTTTGTCCAGAACAGCACTTTGAGCAGCCAATTTGGCAATTTGGTAGACCGCCTGCACAGAGATGGGTGTAGTGGCAGAGGTGTCGACAGATTCAGCTTGGTGCAGTGACAATTTTATGCTAAAACACTGGCAGAAGGTGCACTGAAAGCTCACTAGCTTCTCGGCACAGGCGAAGTGCACCCAGTGCAGACATAATTTGGCTGACAGGCACGCAGTGCACACACGTCACCCAAGGCAGGTATTGGGAGTGTCAGTGCATTCTTTGTCCCATGTTGTGTGCCACACAACATAGCCTTATGCCATGAACGCCACTTTGACCTCACAGAGCAGACATCACAGGACTTTAGACAGAGAGGGCGAACTGCCGTGTCAGCAGGGAGAGCAGCAGAGCACATGGCGGAGAGAAGAGATTGCCTGGCTGCACAGCTCTGTCCTTAAATGTGCTTATATGCCTACCATTTTTTGGAAACAGTTTACTCAGTCACATTAAAGATACACAAAATCAAAAGGCATATCCCCGCCTCCGTCCCTGCCCCTCTGCGCAAGTGGCAGAGAGGGAGGAGAAAAGGTGTGAGTGGGTTTAGCACAACCAAGTGTTGTCTTCACCAATCAAATGACCTCCTCTCCTTGCCTTTAAATGCGCTGCGGCCAAGGCGCAGCGACTGATTGGTCTGACTGATCCCCGCCACCTCAAGGTGTGCTGGAAAGACCCGGTAGTGGAGACGATCAGAGCTGCTGTCACAGTTAGAGAGAGCGCAGGGGCACTTGGGGCGCGCATGGGAGGCTGTTCCTTTGTCATTAATGGAAGAACATAATTAAGTAACAGACATTTTAACACAGCAGCAGGCATACATACAGACATACATTCATGTACATACAGACATACATTCATGCCTGTGATCCACCTGCACTCCTGGTCGGTCAAATAGCAGAGCCTTCAGTGATATAATGTACACTCTCCCAGTATCTCCGCCTCATTCTCCTTGCAATAATGTAGCCTACTCCATCTTTTTAGATCACGTTAAGAATAAAGATTAAAATAGAGAAATATGGGCAATAATAGGTAAATCCTTAAGACAGAGTGACATACATTTAATTTATCTCTTTTTTTCTTCATCTTTTTTCTCCCTCTTTTCTTTGAATTTAATGAAATGAGAAGCCAGATATTTACTCAGTATCAGATGTTAAGGCTGTTTACTGTTGACTTGTAAGATGTGCACCAAACTTCCAGATGCCGTCAGGTTAAGTTTCCATTATGACAAACGGCTTTAATCCGACATCAGATGTGACGGGACAGTTAATATAGATATAAATGTATATGCTGGTTCAGACGGTTACATTAAATAGTGATTGCTGTGATTGTTTAATGCATTAAAATGTGCCTGACACTCTGGAAACCTGCCTCTGAGGCTTTGTTAATGTGTACGCACATGTGCGCCTGTAACCAAATTACAGCTGCGGGGGGTGCGCTTGCCTGTGCCGAGAATAGACCAGGTTGGAGCTGGCGAGCTTTCAGCGCACCTTCTGCACAGTTTTTTGGCGCAGCGCAGGGTGCGCCAGGCTCTGCTCACCCTGCGCTGTGCCACAAAATTAGGGCCCAGAATATCAATTCAAATCTTGATTCAGAGGGAAGTTGCTGTTATGGAAAAGGGCACTTACTTCTTCAGGAAAAGGACAAGGCCGATAATCCCACAAACAACCACAAGCTGTCCCAGGCCTCCTCCGGCAACAGTCTCGACTGGAATTCTAGAACCTTGATCTGAAGGCAGTTCATTGACAGGATTCTCTAAAAGAAAGACGACACGTCAGTTTTTTGTTCACCTCACAGCACTCCCATCCCTACAGTGTCTGAGAAGGTCAGCCTACAGTAAAGCATCAACAGGGTGTGAGTCTCAGGGCGCTTTCACACAAGAGGCCAAGGCATCAACTCAGACCTCAAAGTCTGGTCTGTTTCCAGAGCACAAGACCCAAGAGAACTCAAGCATGCTTGTAAACCCGGTACTTAGAGAAGAGAATCCTTCCCTATGACACTGTTTGGTTCTGAAGGTAATTGTTTGATTCAGATTGAGTTGAGATTCCCAATTAAAGCTCTTTTGGTCCAAAGGTGCTTTTTTTCTGTCTTTATGACAGTGTTTTTTTGCAC
The DNA here is from genome assembly GCA_036419115.1 of Scarus forsteni. Taxonomy (NCBI): domain Eukaryota; kingdom Metazoa; phylum Chordata; class Actinopteri; order Labriformes; family Labridae; genus Scarus; species Scarus forsteni. The sequence continues at coordinate 460,609 of JAZDUH010000133.1, read as the reverse complement.
AAAGACAACATAGCACATAAAAATGGTTCTAAGACTTTAGAGAGTAGAGTAATCAGTGAGTAAACTGATATAATTAAGCGTTTATGTTTCAATGGGTTTTATCAACTATTTCATTGTTTCATTAATGATTTTAATACATTAAATGTTTTATTCTCCCGTGTTTCTCCTCTTATCATTGTGTTCTGGTGTTTTGTGAGACGCACTTTTTGCCTTTTTGCCAAAGGTGCAATATACTGTACATAAATCTACCTTACCCAGCCTTGGGCCTTTTGTTGTGTCCAAAGCTGCAGGAGGGTAAGTCTTTAGACATGAAACAGCATTTGTGGGGAAAATGAGCAGTGTAAGCAGCCAGTGTGGTTACTCTTCTGCTTCTAATAGCCAAATTCTCACTGCCTTCTCTGAAAAGTTTCAAATCAAAGCTCTACTATATTTACAGCCAGAGATATTAGATTCAGTTCCACAAGGCCGCAATACCCGTGTCAATTCAAGCTGTAACACGGCAGGGAACATTCTGTCTTTCTATGCTCCACATACACAGGCACTCACAGCGCTCCTGTCTCCTGCTAAGTCTGTGTCTCCTTCTCTCCACTATCATGTCCCTGTTACTACCTCTGCAGACAGAACAGAGAGGGGATCAACTTGTTCCTCCATTCTGCCTCCAGACTATTCACAGTGGAGGTAAAACCTCACAGAGAGGTAACTATTACAATTTAAATGGCAGTATGAATTAGGCTAATAACTCCAGATCTGTACTAACAGTTTGCAGAGGCTCCAGACTGAACATGTCACATGAGGCTCTGTCCAAAAGCTTCCATACACTTGCTGTTGAATAAAAAGGGACAGGCACATTGTGGACGCAGCAAGCTAACAGGCTAACTTTAGCAGCGTGACCAGTTACTACTAGAGCGTACCTCAGTTAAAGGTGTACACCACAGAAGCCTGTGAGGACAATACTATTCGACTGTTTGAGCACTAAAAATGGAAGAAGAAAAACACATTTAAAAGAAAAAATATGAATTTCTAAAAATTAAGAATCACAAGAATTACAGAGAGTAAGAATTATGATTCTGTTTTTTTGCCCACCCTTACCGGGACTCACCGTATAGCCTAATGAAGCTTCTAAATATTTATTTAGATGTCATACTACTCAGTTTGGTAACAACCCACTGCATTTTACCTAGACTTTGATGGTTCCTTTGTAAGGTATGAAGGGATGGCTGTTATGATCTACTCCTCACAACAAGCAAAATTAAGCTATCAGGAAAATGTGTTTTTAACACAAGAATCAAGCCCCATGTCAAACTGCCCTGAGTTAATGATATCAGAAACCAAACATTTTCTCACCCCATGTCCTGGTCACAGAATAGCCAGACACTGTGTGGGACACCTCACAGGTGTACTTGGCTCTGTCATCCTTGAAGATCTCGATGTAGTCTCTCCTCTGGAAAGTGTCGTCTCCGTTTGGGAGGGAGCCGGTGCTGTACACTCCATCTGCTCTGATTAGAACTCGATTTCCCCGTTTGATCTTCATCACAATTTCTTTGGGTAAGAGTCCCGAGGCCAGGCACGTCAAAACAATGTTGGTCTTGATGTGGGACTTCTTTGCAAACAGGTGAACTGTGGGTGGCTCTGCAAGGAGAGACATTTCAGATCTCATTTAGTCTGACTTTACAACACTTGACTCTTTCAGTGCAGCTGATGTTGTCATTAAAAGAAGAAAATCAATCAGTAAACATTTGGATTTATTGAAGACCGAATAAGTTTTAACAAAGAGGGCCTATTGCCCTATGAGAGCGACTACAGTCAAGTCATTTTATTTTTATATTTTTAATTATTTATTCAAATAGAGGACAGTACACATTAATGAACACTGATGTGTAAATGTGCCAGATTATAGCCACAGGCTAATTTCCATCTGTAGTTCCCGGCAGGTTGATGTAATGCATTTGTACATGTGTATGCAATCTTGAATACATAAAGCAAATAAAATAGCGCTAACAGGCAGAAGCAAGATGACAGATGAACATAACATAAATTTGCGTTGAACTACAGGACACAAATAAACAATACAAATGATATACCCAAGACAAACTGTCACAGGGGGACCAGTAGGGTGTGAGTGTGTGTGCGCACGTGTGTCTGCTTGATCGTAATTATCACTCTCTCAGGAGTGGTGTCATAGCCATACAGCCTCCTCCTACACTGCTTTCTGATGCTCCTCAACAGAAAGCAGTGGTGTTCCATGTTCCAGTCACTCCACTCGGTGACCACTATCAAACCATAACTCAGAGACCCTCAGATCATCATTATTGCACATTGTAATAAAACTGCTCATGTCTGATTGCACACTTGCCCACATCAGTTATATAGCACAGGTTGTGCATGTTTATACACACATTGCACATGATTAGCATACATAGACGTAACAAAATTGCACTTAGATTACATACAATGATGTATTTATGAATGAAGATTAAAGACAGATGTTTCAAAATGGTCACAGGTCTGGTTTGTCTCGATGACTAGATGACCCTTTAAAACTGCAAACCTTGAACATTCTCTGACTGATCATGGTAAAGAAGACCATAATGTGCTACCTTTGAATGACAAAACATTTGGGAGCCAGCCCATGCAGAACTTTATGAAATATACAGCCAGTTTTGAATCCTTGGAAGTCGTCAAAGCTGAACATGTAGTTGGAAAAGATGTTACAGTCATGGTGTGAGAGAGGTTTGTTTTATCTAATACTCTAATGCTTTTTTGTACAAAGATTCAACATGTTTGAAAGTTGTTACCTTTGTAAGTGACCAGGTAGTTAGGCAGTACTGGTTATCAGTGTTTGAGAATATCATTGAGTGTAGGAACAGTAATGCAGCACTTGCAGTCTTTTTTTTTTTTTACAATATTGGTTACTTTTTTGATGTGGCTCTTAAAAGAAAGAGAAGAGTCCAAAATAACACCCAAACTTAAACTCATGTATAAGCTGTAATTCCTCAACTTCCAGAAATAAATTAATGTGAGAAATCTTCTCAGACAGCTTAGAGAACATCAAGCACACGGTTTTCTTGGTGTTTAGAAGGAGACATGAATTGGTCAAACAGTCCTGAATGTGTGTCAATGCTGATATAAATATCTTAGATACTTGGGGTAAGATTGCAGCATCATCTGCATACATTTGGAAGTGAAGATCAGAACAAGCATTTGAAAGACCTTTGATGTATAAAGGGAACAAAAGAGGTCCCACTATGGAGCCTTGTGGGACTCCTAAGGGGCACTCCAGGAATGAAATTTGACACTGTTGACAAAATATATGACAAATATGATTTGATCCAGGTTATGGCTTGCAAGGACAAGTGGTAGTTTGTCAATTTTGCTACTAAAATTTGGTGGTCAATGGTGTCAAATTCCCTTTTCAAATCTAAAAATCTAGCACCAAGACAGTTGTTCCGTTTCTTTTTTTCAACCAACAGGGTGAGAGTAGTTTCTGTTGAGTAGTGTCGGTCTGCAGTTCTTCATGTCTGTTTTACTGCCTGATTTGTGAATTGTACAGGGTGGCCATAAAGTCTCTTTACAATTCAAAAAATATATCACAAAGGCAGATGATGAGATATCTTAACCAGATTTGTTTTTATTTTAATCAGTTTTAATTATTTTTTTATTTACATTAAAATTTTATGTTTCAGATATTGGGCTCTAATTTCGTGGCGCAGCGCAGGGGGCGCAAGCCTGGCGCACCCCGCGCAGTGTTAATTTCGTCCGGCGCACCGCCGTGCGCTGCCAATTTGACAATTTGGTAGACCGTCTGCGCAGAGGTGGGTGTGACGGCGCACCCAGGGGAGGTGATGGCGCACCAGGGGGAGGTGTCGGCAGATTCATGTTGGCGCAGTGACAATTTCGTGCCAAAAACAGTGCAGAAAGTGCGCTGAAAGCTCGCCAGCTGCAACCTGGTCTAACCTCGGCGCAGGGCGGAGCGCACCCTCCGCAGCTGCAATTTGGCGACAAGCGCACATGTGCGCACGCTTCAGAGGCAGGTTTCCAAAGTGTCAGGCACATTTTAATGCAATAAACAATCACAGCAATCACTATTTAATGTAACCGTCTGAACCAGCATATACATTTGTATCTATATTAACCTTCCCGTCACATCTGATGTCGGATTAAAGCCGTTTGTCATAATGGAAACTTAACCTGACGGCAGCTGAAAGTGATGCACATCTTACAAGTCAACAATAAACAGCCTTAACATCTGAAACTGAGTATATATCTGGTTTCTCTCATTTCATTAAATTCAAAGAAAAGAGGGAGGAAAAAGTTGAAGAAAAAGGAGATAAAATAAATGTATGTCACTCAGGATTTACCCGTGATTTCCCATATTCCTCTATTTTAGTCTTTATTTTAAACATGATCTAAAAAGATGGAGTACATCATTGCAAGAAGGATGAGGCGGAGACACCGGGAGAGTATACAGTATATCACTAAAGGCTCTGCTATTTGGCGATGACAAACCAGGAATGCAGGTGGATCACAAGTATTATGAATGGATAAACCAGCGGGTGTGAAACTGTCTCTTATTTTTTTTACTCCTATTAATGACAAAGGAACAGATTACATCTGTCCCGGGAGCTGGCCCACACGGTGACGCGCCCCGCTGTCCATTCCTGCTGAATGACAGCAGCTCTGACCGTCTCCAGCAGCGGGGATCATTCAGACCAATCAGACGCTGCGCCTCGCAGCGCATTTAAAGGCGAGGAGAGGCGCTCATTTGATTGGTGAAGACAGCGATCGGCTGTGTTAATCCCACTCACGTCTATTCTCCTCCCTCTCTGGACATGCGTGGAGAGGCAGAGACGTGGGTGTGGACGCGCAACCTCTGCGCCCTTGTGCGCCATGAGTGCGCCTCTCTTGGCACTGCAGGAAACTTGCAAAGTGCGCTGGTCACACCCAGTCCGCGCGGCGAAGGCTGGCGCAGGCAGGTGCGCCTGCCCTTGCGCCTGGTCTACGAAATTAGAGCCCATTCTGTTAATGGAAGGAAAGGCTTGTCTCACATGATTGATGTTTTCCTCAGATGTTCTTGGTCACCCTCTCCTCCCTTTATCCAACACTGTCCCTGTCTTCATAAATGTCCTGTTTCATACACGAACTGAAGGACGCAATGGTGATGATCTCTTCCACACTCAGCTCTGTAGCTTCACCGATTTTGTCTCAGTAAACCAGGATACACATTGTGCCTTCTCTTGAGTAGCCATTTTATCTTGGTTCATTTAACAGCTTTCCTTCCATTAACGGAATATCTGGAACACAGCATTTTAATGTGAATAAAAAATGTAATAAACACTGATTAAAATAAAACAGATCTGGTGAATATACCTCATCATCTGCCTTTGTTATACATTTTTAAATTGTGAAGAGACTTTATGGACACCCTGTACTAACCACTTCTACCTCTCAGGCTGTAGGAACAACTGAAAATCTGATAGATTTATAAGCTGTGTTAAAGGGTGTACATGGTTTCTTTGGGTGCTTTTTTAAAGTTAGTGTCATTCCCATAGTAATCCTTCGCTTTGGAGTTACTAAGGGAGAAGATGATTTTGATGACTTTAATTTATGGTAAACAAAGGTTAAGAATGGTAAATAGGATGATGGAATATTGTTTGATGATAGCAGCTTCATATCACAGTTTAAAATCTGGCAGAATCAAAGATAAGGAGGGCTGATCCAAGTTTGAAGCATGAACCTGCAGTTATTCACTAAAAAATTAAAAATGCACATTAAGACAAAGTTTTTTCCATCAAACATACTTGCTTGTTTAATCTGGTCCAACCCATACGCCAAGAACTTTTTCAGCCAATCAATGCACTCATACTCCAGGTAGCCTCTGGTGTATTCTTTGAGGACCTGGATGTTATCCCACTTCCTCTTGGTCGGTTCTGCCGCCACAGTCGGTGCCACCCAGACTTCATGAGCGTCGTCGTAGGACAGGAAGTCTGTCCCATCATAGTTATATCTGTGCATCCCGCTTACAAACTTCAGTCTGCCGTCTGGCTGCGTTTCACCCTCACAGCCAACCATCCACTGCAGCACATGGAGGTCTGAAACAAATCACACCATCATACAGATAAATGGATGGACTGAGAGGAACATAAGTCTGGATGTTTATCGAACAACCAAGAAAATGATTTTCAAATCAGTCAAGGCGTCTGCCTGTGATGAGCAGAAAACACACATGTAGGAGGAGTCTGTATGGCTGTGACATCATAAACCACAGGAAGTAAAAACAGAGCATCAACATTTGAATCATTGTAAAAAATAAACATTATCTACTCCTACACTGAACTCTTCAGTCATTCTGTGAATGATGGGATCAAACAGAAAAGGAAGTGAAAGTCACATCTAATGTCTGACAGCTCTTACCTGTGTCGTTCTGCCTCATTCGCTCCATCAGGATCTCGATGTTGACTTTGAACCACTGCTGCTTGCTCTGGCGGGACTGTGTGCCTTTTTCCCAGTAGTCTGCAGGAAGGTTTTCCTTCATCCAGTCCACTTTGGGAATTCTCTCCTGATCCACACTGTCGTAGTAGTCGATGATCCTGTCATCCAGCATGCCCATGGCAGTGAACTCATGGATGCCCGGGAGATTAATGGGCTTGGAGAGCGCAGTGTAGATGTAGGTGAGCTTATGTCTCTCTGGTGGGAAAGAACAATATTGTTAAAAACTGATATTGCAGATAATTCTCTTCCCCATGTCCCTCAAGGTTCAGTTCTGGACCCTCTCCTTTTACTCCCTGCATGAACTGCTTGGACAGAATATCCCTGGTTCATTATTTCAGCTCTATGCTGATGACACTGTTTTCTATCGCTGTGCTTTGACTTAGTCTATGATCAGCTTTTTGAGCTGTTTTTATTTGAAATCTTCCAAAAAATCTTCAAGACAGAAAACACATTGTGTTAGAAAAATGTTACAAAAAGAGGGCAAAAAATGAGTTGTTTTATACTGTCAAGAACTTCGGATTCATACTTGACAAATAGAATTCTCTGGAGCACATCCAGTATGTGGCAAAAGGTTTTACTGGATTTGAATAACAGAAAATTTCCTGCTTCTACTTTTGTGTAAAATAGAGGTTGGTAGAGGCGACCTTCTTGCCTCTTGATTATGGAAATGTTGTGCATGTGAATGTGTTTGATCAGAGCCTTTACATGTAGATGCTGTTTATCAATAAATCAGTCAATCAATCTGTATTTGTATAGCCCCTATTCATAACAAGTGTACTCTCAAGACACTTTACAATAGAGCATGAAACTCTTCATTTTATAGATACACATATATGCATAGATTAGGGCTGAAAGATATATTGTTATCGTATCTATATCGAGATTAAGTGATATTCCGGGATGGAACAAGTTGGGTCCTATCAAGGTTTAGGGCAGAAATTACCCCTACAGCAGTGTTTCTGTGCAGCAGAAGCCCAGGGCGCTCGCACCAAACCCCCCCTCCTGCTCGCTTGCCGGTTTCCTCTGCACCCAGACGGGGCCATATTTTACTTGACCAAAAACACAAATAAACTGACTCCCACCAAAAAAGTCTGATATCGGTCTGCATTCACGCTTTATTTAGAAAATTTTCAGTGCGTTACTTTCACACAAAAACACCACCACCTTATCGTGGTCAATCAATCAATCAATCAATCAATCTTTATTTGTATAGCGCCAATTCATAACAAGTGTTATCTCAAGACACTTTACAATAGAGCATAAAGCTCTTCATTTTATGGATACACGTATATGCATAGATACATATATACATATAAAGATACACATACATATATATATACAAATATATACATCCAACACCCAACATGAATCCAAATAGCCAATCATGGATCCCTCCATCATGGCGGCAAGAAAAAACCTTCTGTTAAGCAGCAGGAAATCTTGAATGTGGATCCCAGTCTCATGATGAACAGCAAATCCACACGATGCTGTGTCGGGTGTGAGGGCAAAAGAAGGGAGGTAAGAGGAGACAAGTGGACTAGAATGGTAACTAAAGTTAGGGACAGGTTCATGTACCATAGACCTGTCGTCTGATTTATTAGAGGGTAGCCTCTTGAGATGCTACATCTCATTTTCAGGAGGGTCCTCATGTCTGAATGGTTGTGGTGATCATTTTCTAGAAGTATAATCTTAGATATTCTTACTGAAAATAAGAATTTATGGTAGTGACGAACTCATGGGTGCCCAGACCACAAGTGCATCCCAACCATATTTGTCTCCGTTAAATATAAATGTGTTAAAGGCCTCTTGAGATGTGGCATCCCATTTTCAGAGGGACCTCATGCCTATGTGGTAGTAAAATACAGATACTGTAGATGTATCGATCATGGATATGGAGATCATGCTAGTATCTGTATAAATAGCTATAATGATAATAGCTATTTATACAGCTACCCTCGTGGTGGGAGGGTTTGTGTGCCCCAGTGACTCCAGGAGCTTTGTTGAGCATAGCATGTGGCTGAGTACAGAGGAGCTGGTGGGTGGACTTTGGGGATGTTCTTTCAGTGATTAAACCCTGTTGTTGTTATATTTTTAAAATGTGGAGTAAAGTTGAGCTCAGAGTCAATTCTGACATCCACCTGATTGGATGGAATTAAAGACAGGGTTTGGAATTTTGACAAAAGTTTATCTCCCTGAGCCTTAGGATCAATAATTAAAGGTGCAGTGTGTAGAGCGACATCTAGAGTTCAGATTTTGAAATGAGGCCATTCGTGACTTCACGAAGCGGCAAGAGCCAGTGAAGACCAAAAAGGATCATGAATGGGGCATCATTTACAACAGTAACCAGGTGAGGGTTTGTCATTCATATTTTTAATAGATTTTAATAGATTATTGGTCAGCTAAGATGCAACATGCCATTCAGATAGATTTCAGGACTGGCAGCCAGACTTGTATGCAAAAGTTTCGCTCTTTTTGTCCCTAAAACCCATCTGTAGTCAACATGGCTGATCGCTATGTCAGCCTACATGAATGCAGCCCGCAGTAATGTAAAATTTTTAAAGCTTTTTCTCATTAAATAAAATGAAACATACGTTTTATGGGGACATTTGTACGCCTTTTTTGACGGACTTTACATACAAATTGAAACATATCCTATATTCACTTAACCTTGCATAGCAGATGGGCCTGCCTGATTCAGTTCCTGAAATCCTGCAGACCTGCATCTTGAAGGGCTCCGTTGGCCAATGGATTCACTCGGCAGTCTCGGCTAAAATTTTGACGGCCCAATCAGGGAAAAGAGGCGGGAGCTGTAGAATGCGGACGTGACGACAACCGGAAGTGACGACAACCGACAGTTGAGAACGGAGATGCCGATTAGCCTATTGTCCTCATGGCTACTTAGTAAAACTTGGCGAAATTCTGCCCTCCTCAGAAGTTTACTTGTAGGGATTGTCTGTGACGAGGTTCATGTCACATATAAGTGTTAAATGAATCATCTGTGTGGTACAATTTAGTGTAAGACGATAGTATAAGGCCGTTAGCAGCTAAGTTCGCCGCTAACAGCTAACAGTCATTAACTGTTGTTAGCTGTTAGCGGCTAACTTAGCCGCTAACAGCTAACAACAGTTAACAAAAAAGTATGATTTTTTTTCCCAGTTCTTTATTTAGCCATTTCAAGTAACAAACAGGCACATTTTGCATCTTCAAAAATCACTGAGCTGCATCAGCAGCCAATATAAAAAAATAATTGAATAAAATGTATATATTTAAAAAAAAAAAAAAAGAAAGAAAATTAAATGAAAACATTGCTTCATTATATGAGGCAACCCTGCTTGATGTGGATTGGTCTGTGATGAATGTGACGAGCAGAACGATTATCCAATCACAAGCTTGTGTTTTTTTTTTAAACGTTCTGCCCCTGAAATCAAATTCAAAAGGCAACTACCCAGATGGACTTGTGGAATATTTCTGTGGCAGATACATGGAGCTGTCCATCTGGCTTGTCAGGTTAATATTCACTAGGGGTGGGAGAAAAAGTCCATTGACACAGGTTTTGGGATTTTTTCTTTGACAATTTTTAAATTGATTTTTTTTCCGTATTTAAACGCTTCATTTTAGTCTGTGTTAATAATCCACTTTTAAATGCAGTCCAGGCTTTTAAAGAGAGAGTATAAACAGCTGGTTAAAATATATTAATGAATAAATCCTAAAAACAGACTCACATGTGATGTGTATTTTTTCTGATATAGTCTGTAGACATCATCATTGGTCATCTTTTTTGCTGGTGTTAAAAAAGATAACTAAAGACTGCTAAAATCAGGGTGCTGGTTTGGTGGAGTGGTTGGCAACCATGCATGTCAAAAGTAAATGCTTCTGCCAATATGGGTTTGAATGCAGCCTGTGACCAGTTTGCAGAATGTCTTCCCCTACTCTCTCTCCCCTTTCACAAACCTATCCACTTTCTCTCCTTTCAGTAAAGGCACAAAATGCTTCAAAAATACATTAAAAAAATAAAGATTGCAAAAATCTGCAATAGCGTAGAATTGCAGTTTAAATCGAATTGGCACCTAAAAAATCGTAAAAAATCGAATCGGGAGAAAAGCATATCGTCCCAGCCCTAATATTCACCGTTTCTGTGTGGCGAAATGCTGCCAAATTCTACACACTGCACCTTCAAAACCTCAGTCTTGTCCTGGTTGGGCTGGAAGTTTTCTGCCATCCAGGATTCAATGTCTAGAATAGAATTAAAAAGGGCATCAATCAGCCCTGTGTCATGATATGGATATGTATAGCTGTGTATCATCAGCATAACTGTTGAACATGATACCATGCCTCCTGGTGCCATCTCCCAGTGGGAGCATGAATAGGTTAAAACAAACAGGGCCTAAAATTGAGCCTTGGGGAACACCACATCCAATTTTATGAGTTCTTGGAGAGTATGTGTTCAAACTTACAAGAAATTTTCTATCTCTGAGATAAGAACTGAACCATTGAAAGGCAGTACCGGAGAGGACTACTGGGTGTCTTAGACTACTTAAAAGAATTGGTGATCGACTGTACATCTCTGACATGTTAGTGCCATATGAACCATCTCGGACTCTGAGAACCTCGGGGGCCAGCCTTCTGCTGGTGCCTAGAGTCAGGACTAAACATGGAGAATCAGGGTTCCAGTTTTATGCAGCTAAAATCTGGAACAGTCTTTCTGAAGATGTGAGACAGGCCTCTACTCTGACAATGTTCAAATCTAGGCTTAAAACAGCTCTATTTAACTGTGCATATGACTGAAAGGATCTGATCTGCACTCTTCTTTTTAAATTTATTTCATAATGATTGTTGATTTTATTTTTTATTATGATTTTTTAAGGTGATTTTATAATGATTAATGTTGACTCTATTTTGTACTGTGATTTAAATGCATTTTTCTTGTTCTGTAAAGCACTTTGAATTGCCTTGTGTATGAATTGTGCTCTACAAATAAACTTGCCTTGCCTTGCCTTGTATCAAAAGCAGATGTTTCATGGTCTGTAAACAGCAGGAAGAATTTAAGGACTTTTAAAAGGACTGTTAACATTGTTAATCACACTCAGCTGGTGGTGTAGGAGTTGGTTAATAATGCTTGTGGGTAATTAGGGACATTTTTGTCCTTAGAAACATTTTTTTGCCCAACTTTTGTCCATAATTTTGGCAGTGTATAACAATCAGTTTGGTTTTTCTTAAGCCTAGTTATAGTCAAGGGTAAAAGCTTCTGAAAAGTGCTTGTTAATTAAGTTTGATTTGTCTTTAAAGGTACAAATGATTTCAAAGTAGCTTTTTAAATAATGGATAAAAAAAACAAAATAGCTCCTAGGTTGTCCTCAGACAAGCCTTCCATCGTTGATTCCATCCCTGTCTTCCATACATCGGGCCAGTTCCCTGGTGCTTTGAGCTCCTGTACCTCCTTTAGTACCTCCACATAGGTTAATGTGGGGTGTCCTTGTGACCGGTGCCCATGCGTTGGTTCCCATAGAACCGGCAGTTCTCGGTGTCTTTGGCAGTGTCCTGTGAGTTTCATCCTCCTGGCTGCTACTTTATCGCTCACCCTTGGAATACCTTTGTACAGGATTTTGTTTGGAACATGTGCGTCCTTGCTGATGTTGAGTACTGAACGCAGCATCCTAGTGTAGCATCCGTCTAAAGACTTCTGCAGGGTCGGCTTCAGGGTCCAGCATTCACTGCCGTAGAGTAGAACAGATTCTACTGTAGCGAAGAAAAGGCTAAGTTTAATTTGGTGGGGTATGGTGCAGTTCCATATACAGGTCATACCGTTCAGCGCCCTCCATGCAAGTGCCTTCCTTAGGTCTTGCTCGGTTGAGCTGATCCATGAGCCCAGGTACTTGAAGTCCTCAACCTCTTTCAGCACAGCCCCTCTGATTGTAGTCAGCGGTTGACAATACACAATAAACTTTTCCTTGGTTGTGGTTTAATTTGAACTTCTGTCTTTTCACACAATACTTTCCCACCCCTAGCAAATATCCCCAATACAAATTCTGCACAAATTCTGAAAATAATTGAAATAAAATAACTTAGAGTCCAATATCTCTGGGAAAACGACAGAAAAGGGTTCAGTCCACGATTGCTCCAAACTTAAGGGTTCAAAAACAGTCCATTCAAAAACTTAAAGCTGGAAAAATCCAATAAAATAAAAAAAGAGCAATGCACTGAAAAGGAAAAAAAATGGTCAAAGAAGGAGAAAACTGCTCCCAAAAAGGGGCCAACTCACCGGCCCGGGGCACTTTCTCTGGATCCAAGTTGTGGCTTCACTTCTCCCTTTGCCTTTTTACCTTTGCAAGAGCAGCAGCATGGAGAAGTTTTATTTATTGTCACTTATGATGGATTCCTCTCATCCAACTCTTGGAAATTCAGAGTCCTTCCAAGTTTCTTTATTCTCCCCAGCCGACTCTCCCCTCCAAATATTTGCTCCTTCTGCTTCCAGTGTGCCAGTGTGGCTTTCTGGGTGAGCAAAAAAAAGGAATCCCACCTTGCAAGGATTTTTTATCTTGTTGTGAGTTCCAAATTCAAAACAAAAGTTGCCACCCAAAAACCCACTTTTGACTATGTCACAAGTGTTACGCAGTATGAAATGATTTTTTGTAGGAAGGTCTTTTTCATGGAAAGTCTTAAAATTCAAAGTTTGATTTTTGTTGGAGGCCAAAGGTGACCCTGGAACAGATGTACTACCCTTCAGAAGACATAAATGTCCTCTCCCAAAGCAGCTATAAAAACATAACAGATTAATATTTGTTTGTACTTCTTTTGCTCAAATCATTCAGTCAACTTCAGTTCTAAGAAAAAAAATACAAGATATTTAATTATTCATCGTATTTTAAGTCTTTAAATGCCAACTTGATTACATAATGTACAAATTTTAATGAAAAATTATACAAAAGTGAGCTATTATCTATATAATAAATGTTGGAGGGCTGTGGACTTTTTTCAAAGATCAGGCTTAAATATACATAAATTAGTTAAAAAAAATGCCTTTGTTGCATTGCTATTTTTTTGCCATGCCAGATCTATAATGTGCTACCCTTTGAGGTAACCAGAGGACATAAATGTCCTCTTCTTAAAGCTGCTGTAAAAACGTAACAGATTAACATTCAAGATTTCCTGCTGTTTGAGACATGATGGAGGGATTCATGATTGGCTATATGGATTCATGTTGGCTGTTTGTTATATATATATATATATATATATATATATATATATATATATATATATATATATATATATATATATATATGTGTGTGTGTGTGTGTGTGTGTGTGTGTGTTTTATATATGTTTATATGTATCTATGCATCGATATGTATCTCCATAAAATGAAGAGCTTTGTGCTCTATTGTGAAGTGTCTTGAGATAACACTTGTTATGAATTGGTGCTATACAAATAAAGATTGATGAACATTTTTTGTACTTTTTTCCCTTAAATCCTACAGTTAACATTTCTAATAAAATCTACAAATATTGAATTATTTATTTAATTTTTAATTTGAATGAATACATGATGTCAGCGTTTTATTAAAAAAAAAAAACACACACACATGAAAAAACACACATCCCAAAGCCGTCCAATATCCTCAAGAAGATGGTCGATCTTATCCTGGGCCCTTTGAGCTGGTGTCCTACCTCTGCAGGTACGGAAGTGTCCTGATAGCCTCCAGCTGCCATGCTCGGTATAGGAGTAAAATCCAAAAGTTCGACGGCTAAAACCTTTTATCCAGTGGAAGCGCAAGTTAAAAGTAGCCCTATGCTCAAGGCCCAATGTTTGAAAACCATTAAAACCTTTATAAACTGGATAAAAGCTGCAGCCTTGCTGTAGTTTTGCTGTACTTCTGCTGAGCTGCGCACGCGTACAACAAAAATTTGTATTATGCTGAGTAATTTCTTGACAATATAATATCCGTCGTAAGCCAGCAAAAATTTCACTCTGACCTGAGATCAGATCTGCTCTGTGCTCTCTGTTTCATGAATGCATACTGTGGAAACAGCTTCAGTAATCTCAAACTAAAATTAGACCTCAAAATCCGACAACACATCGAATTTTCAAAGGCGTAACAACTTTTTTATCTTTCACTTTTGACGCGACTACACTTGTCAGATAGTAATGAGGTCTTACCGCCGTTTGCTGCCAGGATTGTCCCCTGCAGGACAAAAGCCCACAGGAGCTTCATGTTTGGACCCCAGACCCTCTCCCTCGGCGTCTGTAGACCTTTATCTCACTGCAGTCAAGCCACCTTTCACTCCGAGATCACCTGATCACTCCGAGATCACGTGCTGGCAACCTGCCTTGCCAAAAAGTGACTCCTCTCGTGAAGCCTCACGTGCACATGCTACGGCAGCTTTATCTTTACCATACAATGTGTGATACATTGTCGGCTCTGGTTCTTGGAAATGACTATGATCATATATACATACATACATATGTGACCGGCAGCCTTTTTGTCCCTACGCGGCTGCCGTAGTCTCAGTCGGGTTCCAGCGGGGCCCCTCCCGCTTCCTGAATTCACGAGCAGGTGATCTGCTATATAAGCAGCCTCATTTCGGCGCATGGTAGGCTGCAGCTTTGGCTCTCTTCGTTGCTGACGTTTATTCCTGGGTGGTGGCGTTTGTCTGGGACTTGACTGAGACGTGCGGTAAGCTTTGTGTTTTATATGCAGCATGTGATGGGCCTTCATTGTCTCATGATGTCCCCTTTTTGTGTGCAGATTCTGGTCCTTGGGGTGCTGGAGCTGATCAAACATTTTAGGCTTCACTGCGAGGTATATGACTTTTGTCCATCAGTACAGACTAGATTGAGATGCACGTGGCCTGTATGATAACAGTTTTGTTTCTTTTATAGATCGCTTGCCACTGCTGCTTTGTTTTGCTTTGTTTTTGTTTAGTTTAGTTTGGTTAAGTTTCCATTTGGTGTAGCTTCCTGCCTGATTTATTTACACCCAGTCTTTAAAGTAGTTTTTGCTGTTATTGGTCAGGTTATTGGAATCTGCTACTGTGACCTAGATTAATTTGTTTCTTTCTGTTTCCTTTTACATGATTTCGGGAGTGTTGCAGGCCGAGCGGTGACGTCATCAGGAGCGCGTGGCGCTGTTGGCGGGTATAGGCTGCACCTGCACCTCACTTCCCCCTAATTGTGTGTGATTGTTAGTTGCACCTTAATTTCTGTTCTCATTGGGCACATTTTCTTTCGTTTGCAGTGTGTGTGTGTGTGTGAGAGGTCACAGGGTGTGGGCACCAGTGTGTATGGTAAGTAGTCTGCACCCCCCTTTCCCAGTCACAACCACTTACAAGCCCTTGGTCTGCAATCTCCCCCTTTTATTAGTATTCTTTAATTCTTTAATTAACTTTGTTTTATTTTTCTCTATCAGGTGATCTATTGTTGCTGCTGCAAATGTTTTAAACTGTCTTAAATAAATTATAAATTTTATCTTGAACTAAATTATAACTAAAGTTTATTCAAAATAAACATATATTTTTGAATATCACTCCTGACTCTGGTTTCTTTACTTGCTGCCATTTTGCCGTGTCTCAGTAAAACTAGTCCTCTTGGGGTTAAATCTAAACTTGGTAATTTCCTCAAAGTTATATTTTGGGTCTAACCTAGAGCGCGGTCACATTCTGGCGTTGTTGGCAGTACGGCACTTGGCAGTCAAGTATTCAGAGGAAGGATTTTATTTTTTTCTGTTATAGTTTATTTTCTATAAAACAAAGCAGCAGTGTGCACGTCGAGGGACGCGCTGGGTGCAACTTCTTGGATCTTCACAGTTTAAAGACAACTGCTGCAAAGACTGTACTGCTGTGACCTCTCCTCCCTTCCTCAACATGGCCAGTGAACTACAGGAACTAAAAGACCTGGTCAAGCGCCTTCAGGCTGAGAAAGAACAGCTACTGCAGGAGCAAACAGCGGCTCGCTCCTCCCAGTCAGATGCGGACTCTGGCCCTACTACATCAGCTGGGTCTCGTTTCCCTATGTCTAATGGTTTTCCGTCTGAACATTTGCTTTATATTCCTAGAGAAAAAAAGTGTCCTGTGTTTAGGGGGACATCAGGGATCCCAGTAGAAGACTGGATCGAGGAGGTGAGGGCTGTTTTGAGGGCAAGGTATTTGAAACCTGTTGATCAGGCTTATTTTATTTATGATCATTTGGAGGGAGAGGCCAAGGATGAGGTGAAGTACAGGCCTAAAGCAGAAAGGGAAGATCCTGAGAAAATTTTAACTATCCTTCAGGACATGTATGGCTGCTCAAAATCTTATGTCTCATTACAACAAAGTTTCTTTTCTAGAAAACAACAGGAGGGGGAGACACTTCAAGAATTTTCCCATGCGTTGTGCTGTTATATGGATAAAATTAAACGTAGTGCTCCTCAGGGGATGCGCCATGCCGATACCCTCCTCAGAGACCAGTTTGTTGAACATGTGCTTGACTTCAATCTTCGCAGGGAGTTAAAGCGTCTGGTGCGACAACACCCTGACTACACTCTGCTTGAAGTGCGAACTGAGGCCATGCGCTGGGAGAGAGAGGGACGACCTGATGAGCATAGAGGTAGGAGTTACTCTGTACCCTCTGTGAGGGCCACACAGTGTTCTGGAGCTGCAGCACTCAGCTCGGGTAACACAGAAATCAAAGAGTTAAAGTACATGTTACAGAAGCAACAAGAGCAGCTCAACCAGTTGACTCAGAGTCTTTTGGCCCTACAGTCAGCCCCAAGGCCTCCACCCAGACCTAAACGCCCCCTTACTGTCATATGTAGACGTTGCCAGAAGCCAGGTCACTATGCCAGAGAGTGTGACAATACCCGTGTTGAGTCACAGGACCAATGGGTTAGAGCCCCACAGCCAAATGCAGCAACCTCTGCCACACAGGAGGTGGGAAACTACCTCCCTCTGATGTGAGGAGCCAAACATCAGGAGGGAATAAAAAAGGCTCAGAGGTGCAGACAGCCGCTCAGGACATTGCCCCTAACTTGGTGTCTTCTTGCCCTAAAGTAACAGTTAGCCTTGGAGGCGTACCTGTTAATTGTTTGCTAGATACAGGGTCTATGGTCACCACTATATCTGAAAGTTTCTTTCTCCAACATTTCCAGGGTGCCCCTAAGGCCTGTCGTTGGCTTCAGCTGCGTGCAGCCAATGGTTTAGAGATTCCATATGTCGGGTATGTGGAGTTGGATGTTAATGTTTTGGGTAAGGTGGTGCCTCAGCGGGGTGTTCTGGTCGTAAAAGACCCCCCAGGTCAAATTTCCCCCTCAGAAGTTCCTGGTGTTTTGGGCATGAATGTCATTAAGGAGTGTTATCATCAGCTTTTCACTCAGTATGGTGATGATCTGTTTAATGTCCCCTCAGTGCAGCAGGCGCCGCCCTGGTGGCAGCAGGCATTACAGCATTGCCACAGTAGTCAGCTTGGGGTATCGCCAGGTCAGGATTGGCCCGAGTCAGAGGTAAGCGCCCAGTAACTATTCCTGGTGGTACAGTTAAATGGATTTCAGCTACATGCTCCTCACAGTTTAGTGAGCCCTCAGGGGCTGCACTTATTGAGCCGCTCGATGATGGTCGTTCTCTTCCCCAGTCTGTTTTGATCTCTCCAGCCATGGTCTCAGTCATTAAGGGCACTGTGTACGTACCGGTGGTGAATGTTGGTGATACTGATGTTGTTCTCCATCCCCGCATTCCTATAGGGCGACTGAGTCAGGCTCAGATTATAAGCTTGCCAGCAGGAGTTTCCACTGTAGAACAGCAGACCAGCACTGTTCCTGTCACAGCATTCTCCCAGGAAGCTCAGGTAAATCCAGTGAGAGAACAAATAGGTGCTATGGACTTGTCATCCCTCCCTGAGCTAGACCAGGGTAAAGTTAGGTCTATGCTTTTGAACCATGAGTCTGTTTTTGCAGCTTCTGACTTAGATCTGGGCTGTACTAACCTGCTGACCCATGATATTCCTCTAACTGATGATGTGCCCATTAGGCAGAGGTATAGGAGTTCCTCCCTCTGATTATGATGATGTTAGGGCTCACATTAGGCAGTTACTGGACAGCCAGGTGATAAGGGAGAGTAGTAGCCCCTATGCCTCCCCTATCGTCCTGGTCAGGAAGAAGGACGGCAGCCTAAGGCTTTGTGTGGACTATAGACTGTTGAACGGGAAAACCATAAAGATTCATTCCCCCTTCCGAGGATCGAGGAGTCCTTAGATGCACTGTCGGGGGCTAAGTGGTTTTCCACCATCGACCTGGCTAGCGGTTACCATCAAGTACCTGTCACAGAAAAAGATAAGATGAAGACTGCCTTCTGTACCCCTTTTGGTCTTTTTGAGTTCCAGAGGATGCCTTTTGGTTTATGCAACGCACCCAGCACCTTCCAGCGTTTGATGGAAAGAATGTTTGGAGACCAGCACTGTCATTCCCTCTTGCTCTATCTTGATGATGTTGTTGTCTTCTCCTCCTCAGTAGATGAGCATCTAGTGCGCTTGGGTCTGGTCCTGAGCCGCCTACAGCATGAGGGCCTCAAGGTGAAGCTGGAAAAGTGCCAATTTTTCAAGAAAGAGGTACAGTACCTGGGGCATGTTATCTCAGAAGCAGGTGTCTCGACAGACCCAAAGAAAATCGACGCTGTGGCTGGTTGGCCAACCCCGGATACAGTGTCTGAGTTGAGATCTTTTCTTGGGTTTTCCAGTTATTATAGGCGCTTTGTACCAGGCTTTGCTAAATTGGCTGCGCCTCTGCACAAACTGGTTGCTCAACTGACAGGAAGTAAGAAAAAAGGCCCAAATGTTCTGTTGCAAAGTTTATGGACTCCTGAATGCGTCAAAAGCTTCAGTGACTTGAAGGCTAAGCTGGTGACCTCCCCTGTGTTGGCTTATGCTAATTTCAACCTCCCCTTTATCTTAGAGGTGGATGCCAGTCATGATGGGCTTGGAGCTGTCCTTTCCCAGGAGCAGGAAGGAAAGGTTCGACCCATCGCCTATGCCAGCCGCAGCCTCCATCCTGCTGAGAAGAATTACAGCTCCATGAAACTCGAGTTTCTGGGTATGAAGTGGGCCATGACTCAGAAATTTCGTGAGTACCTGCTGGGTCACAAGTGCGTGGTATGGACAGATAATAACCCTCTCAGTCATTTGGGTACAGCCAAGTTGGGGGCCACAGAACATCGCTGGGTGGCTGAGTTAGCTGTTTTTGATTACACTGTACGCTATCGGCCGGGGCGCACTAACCAAAATGCAGACGCTTTGTCAAGACAGCAACCACTTCGAGATATGGGCCCTGTAGAGCACGGACGCCGTGGGACTCGGATGCCAGCTGCTGTTAGCCAGGCTATCTTATCTACATCTTTGGTAGACCTGCGTAAAATCTCAGCCGTCCCAGAGCGTTCAATTGCCGATGTGGTTTCATTACAGAAAGCTGACCCATCAATAAATACTGTCATTTCCTTTTTGCAACAACAGAGGTTGCCAGGCAGAGTGGAGAGGCTGGATGTTTCCCCGGACGCCCGAGTGCTGCTGCGTCAGTGGGACAGGCTGTGTCTAAAAGACGGACTGCTGCACCGGACCTATCAGCGGCCTGATGGGGGTGAAGTAGTCTTCCAGCTTGTGTTGCCTGAGTGCTTGAGAGAGGAGGTATTTAACCAGCTTCATACTTACCATGGCCATCAAGGCATTGAGCGCACCACAGAATTGATTCGGCAGAGATGCTACTGGCCTGGGATGGGAGGGATGATCCGGGATTGGTGTCATAGGTGTGAGAGGTGCAGCATCGCTAAAGACACCCAGCCAAGAGTTCGAGCCCCTATGGGTCACCTGCTAGCTTCTAGACCTAATGAGATACTGGCCATTGATTTCTCCCTCTTAGAGCCTGCAAGAGATGGGAGGGAGCAGGTGTTGGTCCTAACAGATGTCTTTTCAAAGTTTACACAGGTCATTCCAACTCGTGACCAGCGAGCCGCCACAGTGGCAGATATACTGATCAAGGAGTGGTTCTATAAGTACGGCGTCCCTGCTCGGCTGCACTCAGACCAGGGTCGCAGTTTTGAAAACACCATCATCCATCAGCTTTGTGAGTTTTATGGCATCAAGAAGTCTCGAACAACGCCATACCACCC